>JAJGOT010000466.1:587500-678588 GCA_022457155.1 Cladopsammia gracilis | reverse complement strand
ATTTCGAGCACTTTGTGCCGAATTATGCACAAGGGCTAACACAGCCAGGGCTCGCGCGTATGAACCAATCAATCGAGGCCTTTGTGTACTGCATTCTGGGTGCACAAGCAAACACTCGCAGCAGCATTCTTGGGAATGGAGGCCGAGCATTCGAAACGCAGAGAGTATTCCTCACACTCTTAGAGGACGCCATAAGACTAAACGACATATCTAAGAGCGTACAGCATTATCAGCAGGCCATCCAAGCAACGAAAGTGTGGCTAAACTTTGTAGTTGCCCCTGGTAGCTGGCTGATGCCGTCACGCATGGTTATCAACACAGAGAGCGTGGTGGGGTACAATAACAATCTTATGCAGGCAACGCAAGGGATGAAGCTGGGTGTTAACAATGATGTCAATCTTACCACAAAAAAAGCCTCCCTTCGCCCCATGGACGGAGGGCCGACAAAGATTAATCCACCAAACAGCCACCCATCGAACCCGATTCACAAACAGGCGACACAGGCACAGGGTATCGCAAAGGCCACACCAAAACCAGTCCCCACACCACAACCCACTCCACAGTCCACACCAACACCAGCCCCAACGCAAGAGACTAAGATCGAGCCGCATCACGTAAACAAGGCGCTCATTGGCGTGGGTGCGCTTGCTTTAGCAGGCTTGTTTGTCTGGATGAGATAATTATCTCCTGCGCTTGCTGATCCTTTCAATCATAAAGCCTACAATGGCAAGGATCAGCAGCCAGGCGTGCTCGCCAAGGAAGGATATAACCTGGCCGGCTGTTTTGAAGATAAAGCTCACGATCGAACCGATCAAGCCTGGCAAGATGGAGGCAACCTTATTTCCTATTTCTTTAAGCCCATTGCCAATAGCCTTGGTGCCGGCCTTTAAGCCATTCATTGCAGCAATCGTCACAGCGCCTATGACTAGACCTGCAGCCAGAACAACTGCTTGAAGGGTCCAGCCATATTTCTTGAAGATATTTTTGACCCTTTCTCTCAAAGGCAAGGCTTCTTCTCTTTCCTGAACCTGTGTTCTTAGTCTTACCAGTTCTTCTTCTCGCTCAGCAACACGGGCTTCCGCGGCTTCTCTGTCAGAGGGAGAAGTTTTCTCATCCTCTATCACGCGTCGGTCTTCCTCGTTTTGTCGTACAAGATCGGCCTCTTGTTCGTTTAACTCATCCAGCGGCTTGGTGGAGTTCAGTCTTGCTTCGACAGCATTTCTTTCTTTTGTTTTCGCAGAAAGTTGTGTTCTGAGTTTGTCAACCTTTGCCTGCTCTTGGTCTCGTTGTTTTTGTATTTTTTGAATGGCGCCTAGTTCTTTTTTCTGGTTTTCAAGATCGCCTTGAAGATTTTTCTTTAGTTGTTTTAACCGATCTAGCTCGGTTTGACTCTCAACGCTTGAACCGTGTTCCTGATCCAGAGCGTCAATCCTCGCTTGAGTTTCTTCGATTCTTCCCCTGAGGTTTTGAACCTCACTTGCTGCTTGTTGACGTGCTACAGAAACCCTTTCCGCCTCCTTTAGTTGTTTCTCTGCCTCCTTCAACCTTTGTCTTTCTTCTCTTATAGTTGTATTGTCTTCAGAGACGATGTCTTCAGCGCTTGGGCCAAGAGCCTCTTTGAACCTGTCTGTAAATGATTTAAGAAGCCCTGAACCATCTTGTTTGAAAATGGGCTTCTCGCCACCCCTTGGCCCAAAGGTAACAAATTTGCCTGCATTTTCTGTTGTTTTACCGAAACCAATAGGGTCTAATCGGCTGAAATCCGCTCTCGGCCGGAGCCTTTTGATCCAGTCCCTAGCTTTAGCAACCATTCCTTCTCTGTCGCCAGGATGTGTGAAGTCAGTAAGCAGAGGGATGTCTTCAGGATCAAAACCACTCTGTTCGCGAGGCAGTGTATGCATTTCAATCTGCTCTTCACCGCCATGATATGGGGTGGATGCAGCTTCCGGTTGAAAGGGGGTTGTTGTGTCAACTTCTTCTTCTTCGTCGTCATCATCGTGGTCAAGCCACCAGTCAAGCTCCTGGTCCTCGTTCTCGCCAGGTATATCATATCCACCTTCTGCCATAGCCAGAGTATATATAAATATAAATTTATATATATACTCTGGCTATGGCCGTGCAACCAAACCTCCTCCCAACGAACGCAGAAAAGATTCTTGGTGCTATGAAAGCAGAGCGCACCGTAAAGCGCATCACCTTTGAACGCACTTCAGCCAATCCCGGCGAGACCCTGTACGTTACTGTGCCCAAGCTCAACGAACATGAGGTTATCGTGTCGGGCTCGCTTGCCTTGCTCTTTAACATCGACCTTGCCGGCGGCCACGCAAACAACTATCTTGTACAAAATGTCTCCAGAGCACTAGTTGACAGGCTTGTTGTGAAGTTTGCCGCCACCACTGTCCAGGACACCGTTGGGTACGATATTTACAAAATCTTTGAGGATCTATTCCTCTCTGTTGATAAGAGAGACAACATGCTCCCCGAGGGCATCCAGAGTGTAGACTTGAGCAAGATTCGCTCTAGTGCCGGCGACAAGAAGACCTCTGGCGTGGATGTGGAAAACAAGCTGGAGACCATTTACAAAAACAAATACCGCATCAATCTTGACCACCAGATTATAACAGACCATGGTGTCATGTACCCACAAGCACTCTACAACGATTTGACATTCGAGATAACGCTCGCCCAGGCTTCTCAAGTTGTCAGGGGTTCAGATACAAGCAAGCTTGTCTACAAGTTGACAAATATCCAGCTTGAGTACGAGACAATCCGAAGTAAGCAGCTGGCTGACGAGGCAACAAGTGTATACTCTAGCGGAAAGGAGTTTGCCTACGACCATATAATGCGAGAGGAAGTGGTCCCCTTCTCGAAGGGTTCAGACGCACGGCTGAATCTCAGGGTGAACCCGCAGCGCAGGTCACTGAAAGCCATCCTTCTGCTATTCATCGAACCCTACACGGCAGGAGCCCGGGACTCAGAAAAATACTTCAACCCAGACATAACCAAAGTTAATGTCACCATAAACGGCTCCCCCAACAGGATTTACAACGAAGGCATCAACGGGACCGACATGTGGAGGGAAGTCAGTCGCCTTTTTAACGTAAAAGCTAAGGGTGATGGCAGGCCCAACATGAATCTGACTAAATATCTCACGGGCAACAAGTTCGGCCTCCTTATCGACCTTAGATCAATGGCTGATACAACCCTACATGGCAACGGTCAACGCCTCGTCAACACAAAGGACGGCGTACATCTTGAGATCGAAAGGACAACCTCCGGCTCGGGAAACGTGCACTGCCACATCTACACGATCAGCGACTCACAGATGAACATCATGGACAAGCAGCTGCAGGCGGTTCAGTACTAAACACAATATACACACATATATGTATATAGAGAATGGACCCACGAAAGCTGCCATTCAATGCCCTAATTATCGGCCCGACTAATTCTGGCAAAACACAATATCTTCTGAATCAGCTGCGTGGCCCCTTCAGGGGCAAGTTTGACTATATTGTTCTCTTCTGCCCAACATTTGTCCACAACAAGACCTACGACGGTTTCGTGGACAAGGAGCCACGCATTTTCGTGATAGACTGTCAGCAGCATGAGATTGAAGCATGGTTAACTTTAGCCAGTTATTTCTTCGACGGGACAAACACACTCTTTGTGCTCGATGACTGTGCTGCTTCGAAGGATGTGAAAGGCCGCACGAGTCAACTTGTGAAACTAGGGTTCAGTGCTCGCCACAGCGGTTTGTCAGTGTGGGTGCTAACCCAACAGTTAACCAGCATTGCGAAACCCTTTAGGGAAAACGTTGCAGCGATTGTGCTTTTTTACACCCCATCAAGCAAAACAACGAAGGCCATCTTCGACGACTATGCCGGTGAGCTCTCACACGAGGAGTACAAAGAGTTGATTGCAAAATTAAAGGGGCACAAGTTTTCTCACCTAGTCTTCTCTCTGCGACATCCCTATGGGGTTGAAGTGAAAAAATAAATACATAACATATATATACGCTGAACCATGAACACCTCAACCAGTATCCACAAGCTCACGGTCTTTTCACAGCTTCTTGGTGAATTACAGAGTCATGCGGAGGAGATGCAAATACAGATAATCAAAACCGCTGGCGAGGACGATCTGCGTCTCATGCTTATTAGTCGATATCCTTTGAAAGTCACTGTGTGCCCAGCCACCATGACGGGGCTTATACGTGAGGTTGAAAGTCTTTTGCCTGACATCAAGAGAATAATTGAAAAATAAAAAAAACACATATATACACGCATACGCAATGGCAACAAACCTCCAAGAAGACGCCGCATTTGATAATGAAATCATGCAGCTGCTAGAGGCAACCCCTGATAGCTCCTTACCATCAGCGATTCCTGAAGTCTTAACAGGTCCAGACACTCCGGCTCAACGCGAGAAACTGGCAGTCCTTGTTTCAACCGGCAAATCAAAAGAGGCCATCGGTGCCCAGCTCACACACGAGCAGGTGAAACGCCTGACAGATAAACAGGTTGAAAAGTACTACAAAAGGTATGAAGCCTATGTCGGTAACAAGACGACCGAGTCTCTGATTGACAGCGTTATAATGTTCGCAACCAAAGGCGCCGGCATGGTTGTTAAGATTGACGATGTGGAGGCACTGCAGAAAGAACTCAAAAATGACTACATGATTAACCAGGAACTTTCATCTCTTGCTGGAAACCTTGCACTGCGTTGTGGGCGCTTCTTGGCCTTGGCCAATGCTGTTTTGATCAGTACAAAACACATCGACTTCAAAAAGGAGCCAGAAGAGTTGCCCCTTCAACCTGCTCCACCTGTACACCCAAGCAGAGACGGTGAAGGTTATCCACTCGAGGGTTTTGATGAAGTTGACACGTGTTTTGATGAAGATTTTGACACATAATCTGACAGGAACCTGGCAGGAACCTGGCAGGAACCTGGCAGGAACCTGGCAGGAACCTGGCAAGGAACCTGGCAGGAACCTGGCAGAAACCACGAAGGTTTGAAAAAAAATATACATATATACACATGATGGCTCAACCACTCGAGACGGTGCCTGAAGAAACAGTCGCGCCAGCAACGCACGTTACCTCTGATACCCCAAAGACTGCTCCAGCAAAAAACCCTGGTCGTGTTGCTGCTGGCAAAAGGGTTGCTGAGTACAACCGCCGGGCAAGTGAGGCAAAAAAACAAGCACAAGCACAAGAACAAGCTGCTAAAGCAACAAACGAGCCTGCCCCAAACTCGGCAAATGAAGAAGCTAGCAGCAACTCAGCATTTCTCATTCTTGGTGTTGTCGGGGTAATTATATCCGCTTGGGGCCTATATTACCAACGCGAGGCCATTATGAATACACTTAGGCGCAACGAGACACCACCACCAGCAGCAGCAGAGGTGAATGAAGTTCAAGCTCCCCCACCCCCGAGACGAAGAATTCGAGAAATGGAGTAAAAAAAATATATATATATATACCATGCGGACTCACGACTGTGGACTTTATTGGCTGGGCTATCGCCGGTTATCTTTGGGCTTGCAGTACCTACACCCTCTTCAGCACAATTAACAATGCATGTAAGAAACGCTATGAAGAGGAAGAGCAAAGACATAAGGGACTTTCTGAGCGTGTGGAGGAGCAAAGAGAAAGGAAAGGACTTTCTGAGCGTGTGGAGGAGAAAAGAGAAAGGAAACTTGCTAAGTATATGGAGGAGCAAAGAGAAAGGGCATTTGCCAAGTATAGGGAGGAGCGAAGACAAAGGAAACTTGCTGCACACGATGAAAAGATGAGACAGCAGGCACATGAGTTTTACAAAAAATTCTGTGAAGACGAGAGTGAAGACGAGAAATAAAAACCATAAATATACACCATGTCTGACAACAAGCTCGTGAAAGCTGTTCTTGATGCGGCCACAATAACTGGTCTTGTCGCAACTATTGGCTGGGTTGGCAAAAAGGTCGTCAAGGAAAATCTCACGGCCGACCCCAGCTCGAGTCTCATGAACTACGTGAAGTTCACTGCTGCCATGGCTGGGAGCATAGCTCTCAAGAAATACCTCGAGGACCAGAAGATCCTCCCTGCCTCAATGTAAATCATATATGTATATACAGGGATGGCCTCAATCGCTATTATGGTTGGTGGGGCAATTTTGAATGCCGCTGCTTTCACTGGAGGCAACTATCTCGCAAAATATCTTTCCGGCGACAGTGGGAAAGCCGCTCTGGATGAGAAGATCAGACACGACAAGGCGTTAGAGGCCTATCAAGCGGCCTACGCTAAATATCAGAAAGACCGCACAAAGCTCCTCGACTGGATTGCCAGCAATGATCGGATCAAATATCAAGCGAAACACAACTTTCAAGACACTGACCAAGCTCTAGTGCTCTACAACCAAACACACCCTACAGAGGAACGAATTCAAACACTCCCCAAAGAGCCCGAGTTCTCTGACTTTTATAAACCAGGCCCACAGCAGAAACAAGGCGAACTCTTGTTTATCGGCACTGGTGCCCTTGCTCTTGGCTATGCAGCGTTTCGCTTTTTATAAATACATATAGGTATATGTATATGGAGGCTAAACTCTCAAAGGTCTATTACGGCCCCAAAGGCTATTGGAAAGGCCTTGCTGCTGTCAAAAAGCTAGCTGCAGCAGCCAAGGTATCTGAAGAGGTGGCAAAGAAATGGCTTGTCAAACAAGCCCTTTGGCAAGTTTACCTCCCTGCACCACGCCATATCCCTCGGCCCAAGTTTGATGTCCAGACTCCTAATGCTGTGCATCAAGCGGATCTACTTTTTTTGCCACACGACAAACTACCCCACGGGCGAAAGATTTACAAATATGCTTTGACAATTGTTGATGTGGCTAGCCGTTACAAAGCAGCAGAGCCCTTGACTTCGAAAGAGTCTGATGAAGTTTCGAAGGCGCTTACACGTATTTACAGGCGTGAGCCTTTGAAATGGCCACAACTGTTGCAAGTCGATCCGGGAACAGAGTTTATGGGAGCTGTGACTAAAGAGACTGGGGCTCATAAAACAACCATTCGTCGTGGGCGCGTTGATATCCACAGAGACCAAGGGATTGTTGAAAGATTCAACAGAACCCTAGCTGAACGATTGTTTGGTTACCAGTACGCAGTTGAAATGAATCTGCCCTCTGGCCGTTCGACCGCTTGGGTTAAAAGATTGCCAGATGTTATCTCGGCCTTGAACAATGAAGTAACCAGATTAACTGGCAAGAAGCCCGCTCAAGCAATCAAAGAGAAAGCCACCTCAGCCAAACCCGCAACCCCATATGCTAGACCTGTTGGGGTGAATGAAAAGAAGCTCCCTCCTCGGGTTAATTTGCGATATCTGTATTACCCCGGTGAGCTTGAGGGGGGTAGTCGACGGGCGCCAGATCCGATCTGGTCCTTGAAAGTATATAACATCGAGAAGACTGTCACCAAGCCAAATGAACCGGTCGTGTATTATCTGTACGACGACTCCAAGCGCGGGTTTGTGCGCGAAGAGTTGATGGTTGTGCCGGCGGGCACTCAGTTGCCTCCGGTGTCTTTGTGACCATATGCAAGCGTATGAACGCCATCGTCTTTTATCCAGCGCTTTGAATCAAAGGGCGAGAGTGTTGTCTTGTTTAGATGCACGCCATAGATCTGGTGATTCACACTTCGAAGCATGTCCATCCCGTGTTTGAAGGCCTCCTTTCTGAAGAGGGCGTCTTTGTAGTTCTGGTGTGTGATCTCTTTCTCTGTGACAACCTTTGTGGTGCCCTTCGCCTTCTTGATGTTCTTCTGACTGCCAAGCATGATTGAGTACATCTTTGAGCGCAGGCAGATCACTTCAGAGATAGGGGCGCCAGCGCACTCGTCCTTCATCTTGCCAATGACCTTCTTGTTTAGCTGGCTGTGAAGAAAGTGGTCCTTGGGATAGTCACTTGTGTCGTAGAGCTCATCGAGGCGATTCTCCATGTCCTTGTAGACATCCTCTGTCTTGATCTCTAGAAGCAGACTGTCTGTGTCTGTGTAAAGTAGGTCTACGCGTGGGCCGTACTTATACTTGAGGTACTTATAGTAGAAGTCGTACATCAGAGTCTTAGAAAGATCAAGGATGCACATACCTGTGTAGACTGGGCGTTTAAGTAAGATTTTGTCCTTGTGCATTTGAATCCCTGCAAGATTTTCACCAAAGACTGTTGCTCTGGCAAACAGTGGGTTTGAGATAAGCTTTCTCAACTTGTCTGTCTCATTCGCGCGAACAAGCTTCATATCAATGCGTTTTCTGAGGTTCTCCATGGTCTTGCCAAAGACAGAGTTGTTCATCAGCTTGAAGAAGTTCTTTTCGAACTCAGAAGCGGCTTGCTTTCTTAGTTCTGTGTTCAGCCTTATGTAAGGCTCCATCCAAGGCTTCTGCTCGAATTTGAGGATTCGATGAATCTTTTTCAACTTCATGCCTAGCTCTAGGTAAAGCTGAAGATTCCTGTAGTGTAGAACATATCTGTCTTTGTTCTTGAGGGTTAGGAGCAACTTCTCTGTCTTATCCTCTGCCTGTCCCTCTATCAATGCCCTTTGATAAGGAGACATCCATGACTTTGCGACTCTGTGCTTTTCTGGTGCTAGAGGATAGGCATTGTGTTCATCGTGCAACTCCTCGGGGTATTCTAAATCAACCTCAAGGATGCAGCCAATCTTTCTGTTTGGGGACCACTTCATGATTTGGTCTTGTGTTGGATGAACTCTGCACCATTGAAAGTTGCCAACAGGTAGTGGTTGACTCATTGCCCAACCGTAAAGATTGTTTGCATCGAAGTACATGATGTAGCTTGTTTCTTGATCTGGGTTGTGGTCATCAAGAAAAGGGTTGTTCGCTTTGCAGAAGCGCCTGCTCTCCATTGAAATGCCGCCACGCATGCCCTTTTCGACAAAGAGGTGCATGTTTATGTCTGTGAGCAGTTCTAGGTTGATTCCTGTGTATTTCAAAAGAGCATCCCAGCTGAGGCCCGGTGCTGTATAGTAATGCGCAGGGTCAAGTTTGTAGTGCTTGAGGCATGTTTTTCTGAAGTTCTCGAAGACATCTGCAAGGAGGAGTACATCTGTCTCTAGGTAAAGATCATGATACTCGCCGAGGTCTTTACATTCGAACGTCTCCCACACTTTCTGCGCATGAGTGTAGTCTTTGTCGCTGATGTGCTCCTTTTTGAGCTCGCTATAGAACGCGCTCTTCTCTGGGAGTGACTTCTCATCAAACCGCCTCCAAGAGTCCATGTACTCGTATGGATACTCTCCTTTTTGCAGAAGGAGCTTGAGTTTATTGGGGTCCTTTTGATGGTTTGCCATGATTGTAAAGGACTCTGGTTCGTTTGATTTAACCAGGCTATCGAGGCTCGAGCCCATGAACTGCAAGCTGTCGATAAACCTTAAGTTGCCAAGAGTGAAAGAAACGTACTTCTCCATATTTGTCGGGATGCACTTCAGATCAGATTGTACTTCAGCTATACCGCTCATGATATGATGTGCATCGTAGCCCTTCAAGTTGTGAAAGACAACAGGGATTATCACAGTTTCCGGGTTGATTCTGAAGTGATTTATATTGCAAGCTTTGTGAGCAGCGCCTCGATACTTACCTGTTATGTGGCAATGATCTCTAACAGCGTCTCTCATGAAGTCTCGTACGAGAGATTCTCCGCAGAAGAGGCAATCAACTTGCTCAAAGATGGGCTTTGTTTTTTGTTGCCTTTTGTTTCTTGGACCTATGAAGGGAAACGCCTCCAAACACCCCGTTTCTTCGTTTTGGATGAATGTTTTAAATGCATTGGTGTAGCATTTGTTGGTTTTGTGATGAACAAGACCGGCGTACGCTCCCGTGTTCGGATCGTAGAGATCGATAGAGTCGTTGAAGTTCTCTTTGTATAGACCCTCATTACAGATGCTGCAGTAATTTGAGTTGTTAAAATCTGTCCAGTCTGCTCTTGTCATTGATAAGGGCTTCTTGTGATGAAGTTCGTCTCTTATCTCCCTCTCTAACAATTGTATGTAATGGAGAAACTGCTTCACCACATCCTCACCTCTGTATAAGTATGGGCCTTTTGTTTTGAGATCAGAGCGAACAGCCATCATACAGAATCCACATGGCGTGTGAACTGCGGTTTTGGTTGTGCTGCTTTCTTTTGGGTCTGGCTTGCACGTGTCGATTTTTGTAACGAGACTTTCGAAGTCAGCGTAGATAACGTAAGGCGCTTTCATCTGATTCTGGTAGTTCTCGAAACGCAGGATGTTTTCGCCATCTTTGGGCATTTCAGTTCGAACCGGCCTGCCTTTGATACCTCTGCAGTCAGTCAGATGTTTGTCGAGAACATCTTGCGATGAAAACCCTTGAAGGCATCTTTCGCAGAAATGAATCTTTCGGCCTGCCTCATAATTGCTATGAAGAAGCCTGCTTAGGCTTTTTATGTAACAGTAGTGCGTGTTGTTTTCATTGGTTATCAGCATAAGGTTGACTCGTCTTATCTCAGGATCTTGTACTTCACTAATTCTAAGGACTGTTGTGTTACCGTTATGCCAGCCAAAGACGTTTATTGCGAGGTTATTGAGTTTTTCTACTTCAGAGATTTGATGCAAGGGAGTAGGGAAAGAGATGTTGGTGAAGTTTAAGCCATCCTCTGTCGGATACTTGCTTGGCCTGCCTGTGTTCCTCATATCTTGTGGGGGGAAGAGCGCAGCTCGCAAAGCCCATCGAAAGCATTGATTATCTGTGTTTTTGATGTTTATGATGGCCTGTTTTGCTTTGAGCTTTGGAGGAAGAGGAATATAAGAACCACCTCTGATGGCTTGATATCTTGAGAAATCAAGAAAGACGTACTCAACTCTTTCGATAACCCAGCCTGAACCCATGTTTACCCATCTGGCTACTTCTTCCTTGTTTGAGTTGATAACAGCCTGCAGTTGATCGTTGACTGCTGCTTGATAAAAGTGTGTTATTATGAGAGGGCTTACTTGACTAAAGTAGTGGGTCATTCTTTGTGTCCCGTCGGCTCCTTCCTTTGAAAAGTGAACTAAGAATGTAAAATTCACTTTGATGGGGCCGAGGTCTGTAATCTCTCTAACTATGGTTCGAACTATAGCAGGTTTGTTCTCTTGATAAAATAAATCTAGATCGTGAATTGGATAGTCGACAGGAACGGTCATTTTATAGCTGTGAAGCCAACCACGCCAGCCCTGTGCTTTCTTAACGAACTGAAGTGGTGCATCCATGGGGGTGTATATACAAAGGGATTTACATTTCTTCAATTGGGCAGCACCGTGTAGTAGAGGGAGTGGGTGCATCCGGGCTCAGCTCCCCGGGCCCGCGAAAACGCTTATTTTGACAACTCCCGAACGCCCTAGTTACCAGCCCCCAGGGCGAATTGCAATGAGCCCTGGGGGCTGGTAACTAGGGCGTTCGGGAGTTGTCAAAATAAGCGTTTTCGCGGGCCCGGGGAGCTGAGCCCGGATCACCCACTCCCTCTACTACTCATTCTTTGAAGTCCTCATGGGTGATATGTTTCTTTATTGTTTGTTTTTTCGCTCCCTTGCATTTCTTGCCGCCACCATCAGTTTCAAATAATTTGTAGTTGTATAATTTAGGGCGTAATCCAACAAATTCTTCAATTATTTTCCCCCCAGCTTCATCTTTCATGAGGCCGTTCACTTTTTTGTTCATAATTGCCATTCCTGAGGGGTGATCCGGGGGATAGTTGGATGTGTCAAACATCTCCTTTACATCTGGTTTCAGTTCCTGATAGACGTCTGCTGTTTCAATTTCATAGCACAAAGAATCAGTATCTGTGAACAACAGCTTGGCTTTCTCCCCGTATTTGGGTTTCATATATTCATAGTGAAATCTGAACATCAGTTCCTTTGATATTTCAAGAATTGACATTCCACAGAAAATTGGTTTGTTGAATGTCATTTTCTTCCGCTTCATATGAACAGCGATGAGATTCTCGTCAAAGATTGTGCTATGTTGATATGTGGGTTTAACCGCAAGCTTTGTCGCAATCTTTCGATCATTGACAAGTCTGATGTCAACTCTCTTGCGGATATTTTCCATTGTTTTGCCGAATATTGCGTTATTCATGAGTTTGAAAAAGTCTTTCTCGAAATCATTCTCCGCTGCTTGACGGAGTCGAATGTTGAGCTGGATATATGATTTCAGCCAAGGTTCTTCAGTGAATGATATTCCCCTGTGAATCTTAGTGAGTTTCAAGCCATGTTTCAGAGCTTGTTTCAATGCTCTGTGATGCATGATGATGCGTTTCTTATCTCGCAGATTGGGGATTAATTTCTCAACATTATTCTCGCAGATCACTCTCTCGAGGGCAAATGGATAATCATTATGCAAATCATGGAGTTTTTTGGGATATTCCAAATCCACTTCAAGCACACAAGGAATTTGGCGCCATTTCTTGAAATTTTTCATCCAGCGAAAGTTCCCCGTTGGAAGTGGTTGAGTCATTGCCCAGGAATAAAGGGAGTTAGCATCGAGATAGAGATTGTATTTCGCGGGGTGAGTTGGGTCATATTGACCTCCCATATATGGATTGTTCGCTTTTCCATGGCGATTTGAGATCATTGAAATTCCGCCACGGATTCCCTTCTCGAAGAACAGGAGCATATCTGGATCATTCAACAATTCAAGCTTTGTCCCTGATTTTTTCAGACCCGCGTCGAATGACAAACCAGGGGCGGTATAATACCACGCTGGATCTAGTTGATAATACTCCAGGCAGACATTACGAAATGCTTCGAAAACATCTGCCAAGAGCATCACATCCGTTTTCAAATAGAGATCGTGATATTCTCCTAAATTGTTTATCCCCATTTTATCCCAAACATTTTGTGCATGTTGATAGTCTTCATCGGTTATTCCCGATTCATTAATTTGAGAATAGAATGCCTCCTTTGACGGCAGTTGTGTTTCCTTGAATTTCTCAATGGAATCCATATAATCATAGGGATAGACTCCTTTTCTGGAAAGAAGCTCGGCTTTGTCTCCAAATTCATTCCTGGTTTCCTTCAGTTTATTCATGCCTGACTTTTTCAAATTAGCTGCCAGACTCTCCAGGGAAGAACCCATGAATTTCATAGAATCGATGAATCTCACTTCATGAGTGATGTTGACCGTTTTACCCTTTTTGTTAATATATTCTCCAATCTTAATCGCCTTTAAGAAGGATATGTATTTTTCCTCATTGTTGGGGATGCATTTAATATCCCCAGGTATTTTGCCAAGGTTTTTAATGAAGAGATGAGAATCATATCCCGCAAGGTTATGGAAAATGACTGGGGTGAACTTTGGTTTCCGGAACTGGAGATTGCAACTATTATGGGCTGCGCCGCGGTATTTTCCTGTGAAGTGGCAATGATCCCGCACCTTTTTATCAGATTCTTCGTCAAATTCTCCCTGGCATATCCAACAAACTGTGGTTGCTTCATATTCTTTCTTATCTTCCTCGGTGAAAATTATCTTCTTTCTGAAGTCAAATTTCTTGTGAATATGTTTAATTGTTTCAATTAACTTCTCCACAAATATTTGTGCAACGTCATCATCCGCTGTTTTTGCCCGAAAGAGCACTGGAGGGAAATTCAAATCAACCCCATCCATGCTAACAACCTTGAAACAAAAGCCACATGGCGTGTGTTTTTGAAATTTATTTGTGAAACTGAGATTATTCCCTGGGGAACAACCACTGATCGATTCAGTGCGTGCTTCAAAATCAGCGTAAATCACAAATGGAACTTTGATAGATCTGTTGTGGTTTTTAAATTGCAAAATCTCTCCCTTTGCGGGCATTTCGACTTTTATCGCTTCAGTTCTGCAACACAATTCTTCATGCTAAGCTAGATGCGCTTCGTCATAAAAATGATTGAGACAATGCAGGCAAAAAAGTTTGCGACCGACGTGATGATTAACTTGAGCTGAGAGAAGGCGACTCAGGCTGTTAACAACAGCATAATGTTGGATTTCATCTTTCTCAAAAAGCAGCAGGGTTATATGGCGTTGACGTTTTTTATGTTTTGAAATTCTCAAGGGATAAACCACTGATGCATACCCGAGAACATTAACGGCAATGTCGGGATTATTTCTTTCAAAACGATCTATTTCCTCCAGGGGCGTTGGAAATGAAATTTTATCCCAATTGACATCATCAGCTTGAGCTTTTAATTCTTTTGTAACTCTTTCAGGATGAATTTCACATGGAAAGAGTGCCCTTGTTACTGCCCATTTAAAGCATTGATTATCAGTATTTTGCATATTAACCCTATTCAGACTGGGCTTTTTTTGGCAATCTGTGACTGGGGGGGGGGCTCCTCGGACCCCCCCTTCATATCTCTGGAACCAGTAAGGCTAGGACCATGAAATTTTGACACAATGTTCACCTCCATACAAGGAAACCTCACACCCAGTTTTGACCTGCCACACCTAATTATGACGTCACAATGACGTCATTTTTGTTTTTCCGACGTTTCTTTGATATTTTTCCATCCAGATACTAAAAATATCAAATATAACTGTAAAATCATCCCTTTAATATTAAAACATAATAAATACAAACAAGGACACACTTGTAAGGCGAGAAAAAGCAAAAAAGGCGATAAAACTATAATTTTGAAATTATTGTCCGCCATCTTGGATCCGCCATCTTGGATCCGCCATCTTGGATTTCCTTTTTTTTTGTTTAAATTAAAATTTAAAAAATATTTAAAAGAGAAAAGGATCAGAATGTATAAAACACGTATCAAACTAATGTTTATTATCCAAACAATGAACTTAAAAGCGTTATTAAATAAATAGTACAATTTTTTTGTCTAAACGTAAAAGAGAGCAAAAATTTACCTACCCCTCCCCCCCAAATATTTGATGTTAAAAATTTTTGATGTCTTTCAAAAACTAGTCCCAAGAAGAAACTATTCTAACAAGAAAATGCACTATAAGTCAAAGAACAAGATCTTAAAATAAAAAATTCACCATATTTTAATATTTTGAAAACCTATGTGTCAAAAATCGGTTGCCATGGCAACATGGTTAATCACACTGACATGTTATGGATACCAAAATGTCCCTAGATAAATTTTAGGAAAAGTCAGAAAATTTCAGCCTCATAGCTATTTCGGTGTAAAAGTTATCACAATTTTACTGGAGGGGGGGTTCGAAAAGCCCCCCCCCAGTCTGAATAGGGTTAATGAGCGCTTTCTTCTTAGCAAGGAATGGTGGAAGAGAAATATATGTGCTCCCGCCGAGAGGTTTGAATTCAACCAGATGCAATTCCAAATGATTTACGCGAACAAACTGCCAATTCGAGCCTTTCAGTTGGAAAATGGCAATGCGTTCAAGAATGTCTGCTATCATTTCATTTAAAAGAGCGGCGAGATCCGTCGCTGCGAGATTCAATTCTACTTCCGAATAGATTGGAGCGTCGATCTCAATTATTTCCCCAGTTTGTAAATTCTGGCGTTTCATTCGACAGGATAGAATCAGTTTGATTTTAGTGCCTCGATTAGCATTGAGAACAGTCAGAAGTTTATCAGAAACTCGCTGAAAATAACCTCCAGGGGTCAGTCCTTCCACACCGTCAAAGATGAATTGACGGGTAAAGTTTTCTAACGCCGAAGTGCTTTCGTGAACTCCTATTGGTTGTTGATAACTGACAACTTTGCGTTGAAAATCCGTGATCATATTAGCAGCCTTTTTCGCCAGAGTTTGTGGCGCGGCTTTTAACCAATTCCACCATGACCGGAAAGTATTGGAAATTGTTTTCAATATACCAGGCTGCGGAGGAGGAGGTGGTTGAGTTTCTGGCGGTGTGGGTGAATCAATATTGCGCGGAGGTGCAGTAATTAAACGTATTAAATCAGCCTTTTTTCTAGCGCGAGTGCGGCCGGGGATATATCTTTCCCTGGCAATTTGTCTTAGTTCCCTAACTGTCATGCGTTCCATTTTTCAGGAAAACATAAAATATTTTTTATTTTATGTTCTTCTTCCCCACTCAACATAACAGATCAATAAAAAAGCAAAACTGTTGGCCAACAGAATCTCTCAAGGGAACTCTCTCCTTCCACCACTTCTCTCCCACCCAGTTCCCTTGAGAGATTTTTTTTTTCATTTTTCATTTTTTCATTTTTTTTTTCATTTTTTTGCCACTTAGGCTTGAGGCTGAACCAGCACTACTGCCGTGAACTCCCCGTCAACATCTGTCAACCTTCTTTCGAAGCGGTCATCGAACACGACTTAGCTCTACTCAACAACCCGACACCCTTTCTTAGGCCTGCAGTATATATATCATAGCCGCGAGGGTTTTTAGCTATGATATATATACCGGGTGATTGACAGGGATGAAACAACCAGCCCTCGCTTTTTCTAGCTGTTTCATAACCCATCCGCCACCGATATGCCATATAGTTCGAACAACTCTTATATAATGATCAAAGCCGCCACGCTTTCACATGTGGTAACTCTTTCACCCCGCGTCTGCGCAAAACACAAGAATGGTTAATTTTATGCAAGCAGGTGGTAAGTGTAAGCAGGTGTTTTGCTTTCTTTTGTTTGTGTGAATTTCACTCTCTGCGTTCATCCTTTCTCGCCAGTATTTCTACGCGAAAACAAAATCTCAAAGCCGCGTGAAATTTTCGCGTAAACTCACAGAAAGCGAACGAAATGAACGAAGTGAAACGACTCGGTGAAACCGCTTCAAATACAGGGTAAGTCGCTTTAAATATTGAGTTAATTTCAACGGTGGAGCGGTTCTTTTCGGTAGTATAATAAAGATTATTCACAGACAACATATATCTTCTCTTACGCTTACCCAAACATAAACCCATGACACAAAAGCAATAAGCTAAAAAACCACACAACCATTTTGAGAAATAAATTATTATTTCTGCTGATATTAACATGTAATGTAAAATTAACATCAACGAACCAAATTCACCCCGTGTTTCGAATAAGCTAAAAATATCATGACATATGCCATTTTATTTTTTGAATTTGAATTGGCATAAATCAACGAACCAAATTTACCCTCGTCTTTCGCATAAGCTATGATATTATTTAGCTGTTACGATTGGCAGTCATTTAGCTTATTGCCTTTGTGTCATGGGTTTATGTTTGGGTAAGCGTGAGAAATGATATATGTTGTCTGTGAATAATCTTTATTATACTACTGTTGCGTTGAGTCTTCTAAAGGTGGCTTTTCCTGTAATGTTTTCTTGTAAACCGACGATCGTTTCATCGTAAGAAGACGATTTTCAGTGTCAATTAAAATCCGAGATACAATTATTTAGAGACTATTTTTTTTTATTAACCAAGAAGTGCAATGTCAGACTAACTAAAGTTTGCAACAAACAATTGTACCATTACTATAAAGGTTTATTTCGAACGGTTTTATTCTGATTAAGGTACTTGACGTATAATTAAAGCTTTTGTTAATATTAGTATTATCTTATGAAGAGATCCCACTCCCACTCTTTTTACTGATGCATTTTACGTGCCTCGACCATAAGAAGTTTTTATTTATTATTTTTTGTTTTCATAATTACTAACCAGTACATGATCTTCCATCTCCAGTATATCCTTGTTTACATGAACACGTGTATGAACCTTGGGTGTTGTTACACACAGCATTGACATCGCAGCCATGGGCATTGATAAAACACTCCTCTACGTCTAAGAAAGTGTATCGGGGAAAAAGTTAATCAAATAGAACGGCAATGACATCTTGTTACTGTTTAGAGGCACAAACAAGGCAGTAGATCAATCAGATCTCTGAGCAAATCCATGCAACTGATGCTAAGAATTGTAAAACATATATGAAGCGGAATTTGTATTTATTTAACTTTTTCTAGGAACAATTCTATTGGACGCTAAATGGGAGTTAACCTGTCTCAGGCATTAAGATAGCGCTGCGTCCCGGGCGCGAATGAAGCACTGCGAACGAAAAGAAAGCGATGGGGCTGGGCTAGGTATATTTCGCTCATCTCTTTCGCGCATAAACCACTTCTACTAGCACTTCGGTAGTATTTTCTTGTAAGTTTTCTGCATTTCGTTGGTCGTGAAAGAAATGGAGCAGGTTCATCGACAAAAATGTTGCGAACAAGTGTTGTTTGCATGTGGTTAGACTTTTATTCCGAGCACAATGGCGCGCAGGGAATTACAAAGTTGCATTAATAAAAAAAAAACCGAATTCTTACCAGTGCATGTCCTTCCATCTCCTGAATATCCAGCTTTACATGCACACGTGTACGATCCAACGGTGTTACTACACAGAGCATTGACGTCACAGCTGTGTGAGTTGGAAGAACACTCGTCGATATCTAAGAACATGTAACGCGAGTGCGGATGAGTATTGAATCTTTCCGTTGAGTACACAGTCTCACTTCTTCATCTTCATCGCGTTAAAATATAAGTACATGATGTTAGCACAACATAACCTTATTCGTTTATTCTTACCAGTTTCTAAAGTAATTGTTTTCTGCCCTTCTTCCTCCCAGTAGTGGGTAACAAGAGTATGATTACGCGTGTCACATGGCACTGAATAACGTAATTATATCCTAAACAACTAGCTGCCATATGTTTTCGATGAAGTTGACGGAAATTTGAAATGTAGGTGAAAACACGATTGTAATAAAAACGTCACATAGAATACGAGCTGACGCCTGACATAACAAAATATTCCCAAAGAAATTTAAGCAATCAAAATAAATCGTTAATATTTCCCCTTTCTTCTTACCATTGCAGGTTTGTCCATCTCCTGAATACCCAGCCCTACACGTACAGGTATACGAGCCTACAGTATTCTGGCAATTAGCATTGATGTCACAAGTATCAGAACTCGTGGTGCACTCGTCCAAGTCTAAAAGAAAGAAATTGAAAAACATAAACGTTACCATAAAAAAAAAAAACATTTTCTTAGAAAGCAAGAGAAAAACAACATAAAATATTAAACTGAATATTCTATCTCATTATCAATGCAAGTGTATTTTAATAGCTTGTCGCGTTCTCTGTGATATAGAATTACTTCAGATTTTGCACCCAAAGGGCTCCATTAGCAGTAGATGAATTTATTGAATGTCTCAGGTATATTTGTTAGGTTTTCTAAAAATTGCAGTGTTCATTTAATCGGCCAAGCATTAAAAATCAACTGTGCTTGTTAACCTTATAGCGAACTTTTAGGTTGATTCTCGTGCTATTCATGGTAGGGAATACAAATTAATAACTCTAACAACAATGGAAAATGCATTTTACATGTAAAACAAGTAAAGTTGTAGCAGTTATCACACGGGACGTCATTCCAAGCATATCATGCATAACCATGTCTGGCACCAAGAGTGTGCACACAGTCTTCATTTCTCCAGTTGTTAGGCTGTTGTGGAGCCCAGAACCTAAAACTACTTATTTCATTGTTTGTCCACACGAAGGAGCCCTCCACACTTCGATCATTGAGCCCAATCCAAGATCTTTCACCATTGTAGCGGTGCTGAATGTAGACATTTTCTTCTTGGTTGTGAACAGTCACAAGATTGGAGCTCATTGTAGAGCAGTTTGATTCAGCGGTTAGCCAAGTGGCGCATGCGGGACTTGTGAAGTAACAGTAACCTCCAAAGTAACTCCATCCTGGCTGGCAAATTTCTGTGAATTCAGAAAAAGGTTACAGTACGTTACAGTTGTTTTATTTGAAGGGAGCATTTGAAGTTTAAAATAATCAAAACTCAAAACTACAAGAGCAGGGGTTTGAATCTGGAACCGAAAGGTTTAATGACTCAAGTTAACGATTTACAGTAAAAAATTTATAGAGGCTAGCCCATTCGTGTCAGGTTATCTTTAAGATGTCTGAACAAAGCGTCAATAATTTTAATACTCATAACATAATCAGTTGCCTATGTCATCGATCTTTACAGTACTTCTTATTGATATCCAATAACCTCATATTTATTTGTAATGCATAATGAAAGCTTTTTGTGAATTTGTTTGCCTGTTTTTTTGATTTGTTTTTTGTTTTTTTTTGTTTTGTTTTGTTTTGTTTTTTTTTTGGGGGGGGGAAATATTTTTTTGATCTGATACCAACCCAACTCTAATACTACTTTCCATATGATGGCAACCAGTTTTTTTTTTGTTTCCATTTAATGTAAACCAGTTTTTGGAAAACTATGTTTCCATAAAATAATTAAACTATATGTTTCCATAAAATAATTAAACTATATGTTTCCATAAAATAATTAAACTATATGTTTTATAAAAAACAAAGTGCGTTTATTTCATTGCGTGATTCCACATAATAGAATCCTTTGCGTGACTTTCTCAGAAAAACAGGAAGTCGATGATGTCATACAATAGGGGGTTCCCCCAGGAAAATGAGTCATTACGACACGGATGGTCACATTGCATGACTTTCTCGGAAACGTGGGAAGTTGATGATCTCATTGTCTAAGAATTTTCCGCTTGTGGACAGGAAATGAGTCATCACGTATAGCCTATTGTTTCAGATCACGAGACGGTCGTATGATTTTTTCAACCAATCAGATGCTTTCATTTTTTATGTATTTTCACATATTTGTTCATAAACTTTCGTTTGTACATGTACTTCGGTTTGTATGTGAAAATACATACATAATTTTTGGGCGTACAAGTTGATTTTCAGCAACCATGCCACACTCTATCAAGCAACTTGAAACGAGTATTGATTCATGTATTAGTGATATCAACGATAAGAAAAAGGAAATTATTTCAGCGGTTGGTGATCCGAGGTTCAAGTTCGATTATGTCTACGGGGAATTTATTTCATCAGTGGTAGAAAGAAACGAAGAATCTCTTCAACTACATAAAGAGCAGTTCATCATCATGAAGCAAGTTCTTGATTGTTCCATAGCTATTACAGAGCGTGAACTCAAACGTCGCCAATATCAGAAAGAACTAAACATTCTTGCCAAAAGGAAGGAAGATAAGTTGGTACAAGTTGTTAAGAAGGTACAAAAGAATAAGAGACGAAGGTTCAAGTCATATAAAAGTATCGGCACAGTTTCCTTGGAAAGTTCCGGTTCATCACAAGAAATCACATCACAAGAAATCACAACACAAGAAACCACACCAATAATTGAGGAAATCAATTGAAAACGTGTGATTTTACTTTACGTTTGGATTATAAGATTTGAAAATGTTAAGACACATCTTTTTTACTTTTATATGTAATGATTTTACACTTCTGCTGTATTTGCATGACAAAACAGGCCTGTCTTGAGTTACCCTAAGGCTGTTTATAATGTCCGTAGGGATAGCTTGTCACACCATTATCGTGAATATACCGCTTATCATCGAAGCAAGATAATGACACTTTATTAAGCTCATAGCTTCCAAGTTGATGGTTATTGCTTCGGATTGTTTTCATTGTATGATACATTTGCTTGTTATTAAATAGAACCTCTTTATAATTTTCATGTTTGATGTCAGTTTTTATTATATTCTTTTTAATTCCTTTCGCTGTCTTACCTCCTTTTTGGTTGTCTTTTATGTAGCTATACATTTTTGATCTTAAACCAACGAATTCACATATAGGAACTTCTGCGGCTTCATCTTTGAATTTACCGATTACTTTTTTATTTGTCTTATCAAAATATTGTGAGCTTTCAGGGTAGTCGCTGTTATCAAATTTGTCTTTATCATTCCAAAAGTTTTTATATACATCTTCAGCTTCAATTTCATAAGTCAGAGAGTCTGTATCAGTGAATAATAACTTAGCTTTGTCTCCATACTTCTTTTTTATGTAGTTATAATGAAAATCATACATTAATGTCTTACTAAGATCTAGAATGCACATACCCACATAAGCCGGCCTGTTTAGGGTAAGTGTTTCTTTAATCTTATGCACAGCTACTAGATTTTCATTGAATATCTTACTGCTGACATATGTTGGTTTAGCGGCCATTTTTAATAGTTTCTTTTCATCAGTCACTAATCTGACATCTACTCGCTTTCTAATATTTTCCATCGTTTTTCCAAATACACTGTTGTTCATAAGCTTGAAGAAGTCTTTCTCAAAAGCATTTTTTGCATTTGTTCTCTTCTGTGTATTGAAGTCAATGTATTGTTTAAGCCAAGGTGACTGATTAAATTCTAATACTCGATGAACTTTAATGACTTTTAATCCAAGATCTGTATATAATTGAAGGTTTCTATAATGTAGAACGTATTTTTCTTTGTTGCTCAATGTTGGTATCAGTTTTTGTACTAGACCTGTTGATATATTATATTTTTTCGCAATGTTTTTAGCATAATCTGATAGCATGTCTTTAGTTACTTTAACCTTTTCCGGTCCTAGTGGGTAGTCGTTATGAAGGTCATGCAACTCTTTGGGGTATTCTAAATCAACTTCTAATATTAAACCTTTTTCGCTGTTTTCATTGTATTTAGCTAAATATATGTTGTTAATCTGTTTATCTGTCATCCATCTAAAACCACCAGTTGGTAGGTATTGTGACATAGCCCAACCATATAAATTATTAGCGTCTAGATACATGATATACTTTGAGGGCGCCTTCTCATCGTATGTTTTCATGTATTTATTATTTGACTTTCCGTATCGATTGGCTATATATGATATGCCACCACGCATACCCTTTTCAATAAATTGGAACATATCTATATCAGTCATTAGTTCTAGTTTTATATTAGTCATTTTTAGCATAGCATCCCATGACAAACCAGGAGATGTGAAATAATGACATGGATCAAGTTTATAGTATTCTAAGCATGTTTTCCTAAAGGATTCAAACACATCAGCTAATAGAAGTATATCAGATTTTAAATACAAGTCATGATACTCACCCATTGTTTTAAGCATGAATGTTTCCCATACAGTCTGAGCATGTTGATAATCTTTATTGCTTATATGCTCATTATTCATGATACTAAAAAAGTCTTCTTTTGTTGGTAGTTTTTCATTGAATTTATCAAAACTGTCCATGTAGTCATAAGGATATATTCCTTTTCGAGCAATCAAATCAAGTTTTTCACCTTTGAATTTTTGAGAGGTATATTTTAATGATTCTCTTGGTAAATTATTTACTAGTTTTTCCAAGCTAGAGCTCATAAATTGGAAACTATCAATGAAGGTTAGATGATTGCCCAGCATAAAGGCCATATACTTTTCCATGTTGTTAGGTATGGCATTAATATTCATCTGTATCTCCTCTCCTTTCTTATTTTTGTATGTATGTTTCTTAACAATAGCTCCAATCTCTTGCATTATAAAATGGCTGTCATAACCTATCAAATTATGGAATATAACAGGAATTTTTATCTCTGCTGGATTTACTCTGAGTTTCAGATTACATTCTTGATGAGCAGAGCCTCTGTATTGACCAGTGATGTGACAATGGTCTCGAACTCGAATGTCTTTGTCAGTATATTTTTTATCACAAATATGACATTCTTTAGCTTTTCGAAATTCGTCTTCATCATCTTTTGTCATTTTTAATGGTTTGTTAAATTCCTTTTTCATAATATTTTTACAATACTTAACTTCTTCTAGCATCTTTTCCATAAATTTATAAACAGCCTTTTCACCCCTATAAGATTGAACCTTCTTAGTATACCGATCATTATAGCAACAAACCACTTTATAACCATATCCACAATCTGTATGTTTTTGATAGGCTTCTGTATGTGATTTGTCATTATTGGGTTGGCAACCATGTATTTTTTCAGTGATAGCTTCAAAATCTGCATAAATGACGAATGGTACTGGTAGTTGTTTATGAAAGTTGTTGAATCTTAGTATATTATTATCCTTCTCAGGCATTTTTATCGCTTGTGTGCCATTCACTTGTATACAGTTTTCTTTATGATCAGTTAATACTCTTTCAGAGCTGAAGCATTGAAGACAATACATGCAGAAATGTTTTCTTTCTTTGTGTTTTGTCTGATTGTACATTAACTTGTTAAAATCTTTAATCAAGACATAGTGCTTGTTTTCATTTTCTGTTATAAGAAGCAGATTCATACGGTCTGCATATTTTTCTTTTGAGACATAAATTGGATATGGTTGTTTATCTTCATAACCGAAAACATTTATGTTGATATTATTTTGTTTTTCAATCTTGTTGTACTGTTTGGTGGTGACTGGGAATTCAATCCCCGAATAATCTAAATTTTCAATGAATTGCTTGTCAACTTTTTTAATTCTCTGTGGGTATTTGTCTTGAGGATTCAAATGTCTAATGTGACACCATCTAAAGCATTCATTGTCTTTATTTTTCATGTTTATCAATCCCTTAGCACTATTTCTTAGTTCTGAAGGTAATTGAATGTAAGATGATCCCTTTAATGGTTCGTATTTAACAATATTAATATAGTGGTTGTCAATAGATCTAATTGTCCATCCAGAACCCTCAGAAATCCATTGAGCTACACTATTTAATATCTGTTGTTTAGACAATTGAACGCTTCAGCGATTTCTATGTGGTTAATAATCGTCTGAGCCACACTGTTAAAATATGCAGTCTTAGACACTATTTCATCACCAGCTAGTTTCTCAAATGTGACCTTTAGTGTTTCAACAAATTTAATTCCTTTTGTATCACTTAGTAGGGTTTTAAAATGGTTTTCAATACCTTTTCTTGTTTGTTGTAATTGTGTTAAAGGGTCTTTATTATTCTTTAATGTAATTTCGAAGGATTTAGTATAACCTTTTAGAGCTTTGTCTGTTTGCTCTATCTTAGTCCTTGGTGTAGGAATTGGTGTCTTTTTTAATTGTTCTATTTCTTCTAACCATTCAGAAGGTGGGGGTGGTAATCTTTTCCTCTCAAAATAGTCAACCAATTCTTTTACTGTTTGTCTTGGTGTAGGCACTGGTCTCCTACGTTGTTTTTCGTCATCCCCTATTATAATTTTAGGAGCTGGTTTAGCATTCTCTTTCATTAACAGTTTAATTAGTTCTGACTTCTTAAGTTTCATAAGTTGGGATTTTTCAAAATTCATTCTATATATATAACTATATATAATATTTCTTTAAGTCATTTTCATAGTGCGTTTATTTTTGGAATCATTTTGGAAATAATTTGAGATAATCATATATGATTGGTCATATGATTATCTTTTTATGATATTCTTGAGTTATTCGTTGTTGTATTTTTGTGAATTCAATTGATGAATTCTAGTTTTATTGTGTTTATATTTACTTGCAGGATGGAAATATTTATTGCATTCAATACAATGATATTTATTCTCTGGGTTGTCATTATACTTCTTACAATAAACACGTCCCATAATACGTTTTTCTTCATCAGTTATATACTTTTTATGTCTTCCCCTTGATTGTTTTTCCATTACTATATAGTATGATTATTTTTTTAAGTCATTTTAGTGCGTTTAAATAATTTATAGTATTTTTAATTTATACCCATATTTCAGTTTTCAATTCAGCTATATGATCAACTTTGGTTTGTTTCAACACATTACATTCATCATCATATCTATTGTTCTCTATCTCATTGCAGATAATATTCAATAACTGTTTCAATGTTATATCTTCATCAATTTCATGTATTTTTTTATGATAAAGTTTCAATAATTTCTTTTTATATTGTAACAGATCCAATCTACGCTCATTATCATATATTTTATCATGAAGATTGTCTATTTCATCTTCACATTCCTGAATTTGAAAATTTATTTTTTTTGATATATTTCTCAATGCCACTCATGATATATATAAACATTATATATTTTTGACATCTTTTAACGGTATCCATGAATTAAATTCTTTTGGATAACCAGACCATGATACCAAAGCTTGTTTTTTCTTATAGTCTCTTTTGATAACCTTATCTATACGAAAAACATCTTGTTTAGCTTTCAATAACTCCTGTTGATAGAAACTTCCTTGTATCTCTTCATCATTGAGATCCTTTAGTTTGTAAGTGACTGGTGTTGTGTTTTGAATTTTATCAACAATAAATATTTCTTCACTAAAATTGCTTGTATAACCCTTATCAAAAACTGGTCTTTTGTATTTGCTTATCCTAACGTTATCGCCTATTTTGAATTTCGGCTTCTGTTTTGAGGCTTCCATATCACCGTATAAATTGAAATATACTAAACCTTCATTCTTCTTTTTGCTTGCTTCTGTAGGAGTCATTTTAATACTTGAATGCTTTGTACTGTTGTATTCATTTAATAGTTTTGGTAACATGTCTAAATATTGTGTTGTATTTTGAGCTGTAAATTGTTTCCACATTTTAGATTTTAATGTTCTGTTAAATCTCTCAATAACAACAGCTTTACCTTCATTGAAAGTAGAATACATCTCAATATTACTTTTCTTTAACCAGTCTTTGAAAGTTTTATTATAGAATTCAGATCCTTGGTCTACCCAAGTAAATTTCGGTTTCCGTTTTGATTTTTTAATAACATCATTAAATGATTCAGTGATTGTATCGCCTGTTTTGTTTTTAATAGGAATGCTCCAAGCAAATTTAGAAAACACATCAATGATGTTTAACAAATATCTATAACCTTTATTCCATTTTGAAAACTTCTGCATTTCTACAAGATCAGCGCTCCAAATATCATCTATTCCATTGACAATAACTCTTCTAGTTCTGAATTTTCGTTTGATTGGCTTATGTAATTCATCGGCTAATTGTTGAGCCCAATCATTTTTACTCAACGCCGCTTTCCGTTTTTTGGCTTCCTTTTTTGTTTAACACTAATACCAAGGCCTAATTTTTGTTTTATATCAATCGTGTTTCTAGCCAACCAATGACCCCATTGTCTCTCATCATATGGTACTTCATCTAAAGCTTTGACCATTTTTCTGTCTGCTCTATTCTTGCACTTTCTGTCGTCTTTACAAACACTATAATCAACATCGTGCTGCATGGCAATGGCATCCGTTCTTCCTGTAGGTTGGTCATATATTTCTAATATTTGGCCAGTTGTTGGGTCATATTTCACTTGACTCTCTAAATCATTATATGGACCAGTATATTTATGACCGGGTAATGTCCAACCACCTTTTGGTTTCGGAAGCTTCCCAATGGCCTTATGAATATCAATCCCACTACCTTTATGCAATGGATCTAGTTTCTTACTAATATCTGAAGTTAAACTATCTAAGGCTTGATCCAAATATTTATCAGCCATTCCTTTTATTTTTTGTTTAGCATAACCAGATTTAATTGCCTTTGATGCTCCGATTCTACCTAAATTATACAAACCTTTTAAAGCGCTTTTAGCTGCAATTTCACCAAGACTGTGGGAATTTGCTATATCAAATAAGCCCGCCCCTTCAGACGGGCCTTTTAGTTTCCCTTTTTTTTAACAAATTTAGTCTTTGTTATACCACATTCAGCACAAGTGCATTTCAACATAGTTCGACCATTTTTAGTTTTTTGATATCTTTCAGAACCTGGGACACATTCAGTGACTTTCTTCTGTCTAACACAATATGATTTAACCATTTATATATATAAGTTAGATATTTCTAAAATAATGTTCGAGGAATCTCTCATTCTTCATTGTATCATATATGTCAAATACTTGCAATAAATTATAATACGAATTCCCCTTATTCATTTCGTTCAGAAAGTATAAACAGAAGTAGCCACATGTTGACGTTTTTATGTTTTGGATTTGGTTGTTTTGATGAAGCAGTGTCATATTCCTTCTTTTCGCATGATTTACGATCTCTTGAAATGGAGGCATACCAAAACTGTCAAAATAATTTATTACGTTGTCTTTTACATAAGTTGTAACCCAATGAGATCCTGCCATATAACTAGGTTCTAGATTGTAAATAAATAATGCTTGGCTATGATTATGTGGGACTCTTTCATCCCTTGACAGAACATCACTGATTGGGATGTTTAAATATCTGCACCATTTTATTAGATCATGATTACTTAACGGGATGTCTTTGTGGAATTTCGGTTTTACAGTATTGCCCCTAGAAGTGGAATTCCGTTGAACGGTGAGTTTTTTCCTAATAGCAAGCCTTGGCCTCTTTTCCCGGTCTTTTTTTTTGGTTGTTTTTTTTTTTAATTCCCATACCGATCGTATTATCAGGCCAACTCCCATAAAATGGAGGTGGTCTGTATGCACCAATTCTCGGAGCTCCTCTACCAGCTTTTTTCTTACTAGTTCCGAGTTTAGGAGCACCACTACCAGTTTTACCAGTTAAAGCATTTAGAAGAAGTGGGACACCAATGCTTGCCAGTAGAGTTCCAAGGAATCCACCTGATTGTGTTTTTGTGGGTCGTACATGAACACCTGATCCTGACTGAAGAGCATTCAATATATCCTGTTTTTGTTTAGTTGTTAAAAGATGTTTGTATTCTATCAGCTTATTAATTTTATCTTGGGGTATAAGAAAACCACCCGACTGTACACCTCTTCCAGATATTGCTTTAACCACTTGAGAAGCACCTTCTGAAGCCAAACCAGCAAGAGCTGAAAGACCAAGGGTTTTACCAATAGTTGGTAAAGCTGCGCGTCCAAGGGTTAGAATGGTAGTTAACAAACTTCCACCGACTTGTTTCCTAATATTGGTTTTAGCTAGCTTAATGTCCATACCCTTCCCCAAATTCCGATTCTTCTCCAACCTTTTTTTCACCATTGCCGGGACATGTAGAGTATCATTACCACGAAGAGAGTCCTTTTGATTGTCAGACAATTTCACATTAATCTCATAAAGTTGAGTCATTTGTTGTATATAATATATGTTATATAATTTTCTGGTTATAAAACATATATGAAATAATGATATTATTTGATTAGTAATTTATTACTTTTTACACTATAACCAATTCATTGCCAACCTTATCAATAACAACTTCTTCCTTATACAAAACTATAGCATGTACATTAAAATTTGCAGCTGGGTTAGCTGTTAATCTATATCGAAATATAAGCTGTTTTGGATCTCTTGTTACTTTTTCAGTTTGATATGTAAGATCAAAATAAATTAATCCATATAGAGAATTGTAATTTGCTAAATTCAATTGAGTTCCACTATTATAGTCGTTTTTCCTAAAACCGTATGACATTAAATCATTAAATATTCTTACTTTTGATTCCGAATCATACTCAGTTTCTGGATAAAAGACTCCGTTACCATACTCTAATCTGCAATTTAGTAATGATGAGTTGTTATTTCCTACATTTAATTTAAAAGTGTCCATTAAATAAGGCGAATCTTTAACCATTGCATCATTAGGTGGGTTGGTTCTTTTTAAATAAACAAAAATATGTTGAACATTATCAATACTACTTGATATTTGGAAAAATCCTGATGATTGCGAAGGAGCTGACAATTCATACATCTCCCTTAAATATTTCCATTGTGTTTCTTTCAAAAATGAACTAACAAATTTATCATACAGAGAATCTTTTGGTGTTAATTTTGGAACCCAAAGCAGAAACCTATTAACAACAATTCTGCCAGCATCAGTACCATTAGCCATGTGAATTAGTTCATCATCATCATTTTGTAGCTCAATGTTGAATTGTAATTGCATAGGTACTAACATTTTATCTTCAATTTCTTCAAAAAATGAAAAACGATTTAACGGAATAATAATATTGATGTTTTTAGCGCCTCCATTACCATCGTTTTGTACAGCTTGAGTTTGTACTCGTCTAGCTTCATATCCTGTATTAGTATTAGCTGTTGTATTATCAGTATCTAAATACCAGAAACTGTTTTTAGCTACTGATCTGCTAAAATCATCAGAGTATTCTAACAAATTTTTTACGAAAGTCACTTTATGCAAATTATCAGTATCATAAACTATTTTACCTGCAGATTTAATCATAAGATGATCAATTAAACTATGTGATCCATTTATAATTGTAATTCTATCAGCTTGGGCATAGCCTGCTCCATCTGCTAGTTTTTGAAGCTGAAATTGAACTTCAAAATATGCATTATACCAATCGTAGAAACTCGATCGATCATTGATCGTGAATTTATACCCATTTTTCACTTGGTGTTGATTGTTAGCTGGGGCTCTGATTACATCATCAAGTTGGAATCGTACCAACTCATATCTTTGCAGATATTCACTTGTTCTAAACGACATTATATTATTATGTTAGATAACTTTACAATTATATACCATAATTTTGTAATATATAGATGTTTTCAATCATTTTATTGATTCTATACTACTCTTACTCTACGCCTTCTTTTCACACCAGATCCAGATATCAATCTATTGAGTATCATATCAGTACTTTCATCTTGCTGTTGCTGTTTAATGGGTGAGGATGAAACATTTGCCGTTTGTCTTGTAGCTCCTTTTCTCAAATTAGCTAATCTTTTCATTATTAGGTCTCCTGACTTCTGTGATACTGCCTCACCCAATCGCTTACCTGCATGCGATATCCCCGATTCTAGTGCCTTCTTTGCTATTGGCTTAGCAAATTTCTTAAAAACAGCTGATGCCACACTCTTTAATGGTTTGAAAATATTATCAACGATAAGCCCAGACCCTTTGTGTTGATATACAAATTTACCAAGTTTTGGACGGTAAAATCTTTTGAATTCATATGGTTTCATTTATACTTTTATGTTATATTATTCTAAACTTTTCAGAATTAGTGAGAAAGATGTATCTGCTCCATTCAGGTTAACTAATCTTCTTTTTCCATCAGTAATGTATACCCTGATACTACTTATACTATTCTTATTGACTGGATTGTAGGTGACTCTCCGGGGTTCGAGGGTAAATGAATAACTAGGTTGGAGTACACTAGTCGAAAATGAATAAATGATGTCTGTATCCTCACCATCTACAAGTGAAGCGTTGATTAAATCACAATGAATATTAAGTATGTCAGTGTCTTGACTGAGATTGGGCACTTTCGGCCCTATATTCGTTCCACTTGTTAATACTATTTTATCGAAACCGATTAGATCATTAAAATTGGAGTGTGTCAAATCAAGCCGATAATTCTGAGCTAATGTAACCGTGACCCTAAATGTTGTATTATCGAATTCTAGAGTGATCGGATACGTATCACCAGTTTTTGTTATGTCCTTGATATATGTATTGAAGTCTGTATAATTCCATACTCCGGCTGGAAAGGTGATGTTGTTAAATGTTGAACCACTATCGGAGCTATATTTGATTAATTGATTGTTGTATCCAGCATTAACATTAAACCATGTAAAACTCATATTGATAATTCTGTTAAGACCAATAACATATTGCATATTACGATCTAAAATTATAGGTCTAGTAAATTTTGTTGCAAAATCCTCAGGTTTATTATTCCCTTGATTTTTTACACTATAAGATGATAATACTATCTCTCGTTCCATTTATATAATAAAGTTATATTAATTTTATTTTGAAATATTGACTAAACAATTTATTATATTGCGGTCTATTGATTGTCGACATTTTCAATAATGTGTCCAATATAGTTACTCCCATATTTCGCATCTCAATGCTGGTATTCCCTGCCAATCTTTCACCAATAATCAATTCCAATTTTTTAACAAGCTGCTTTACATCATTATAAAACATAATATTGCCACCTCTCTGTTTTCGACTCTGGATTCCAGAACCTTTTATTGTTTCCAATTTAGTATTATAATGTTCTATGTATTCATTTAAAGTAACTCTTGCGTTGTCTATTCTTTTGTTTCGCATTTGCCTTTCACCCGATGATATCTCCCCCTTATTGTATTGTTTTGTAACAGTTGCTTTATAGCCACTTAATTGAGCCCTTTTGGATTTAGCCTCCTTTATAATCTTATTAAGATATATCTTAGTCTTTTGGGGTGTCATTGTTGATTGATTCAATATCTTATCCGCATTTTCATAATTCACAATAGCAACATCATTCAAAATCTCATTACTCGTATCTTCATCATCTAATCCATAGTCGATCTCATCGTCGTCATCATATTCTGGTGGTAAATCATCAAGTTCCTGAAGGAAGTGCTGAGGATCAACAATCTCCTTCTTTCCTTCCATAAGATCTTGTAAAGATTCTTCATATGTTGGAGGTTTTGGCACCAGTTGTTTATCTGGCTGTGATGGTACATAATCACCAAATAGATCATCAATTTCCATTTCTTCAAAAGGATCAACTTCAGGCATATAGTCAATACCAGGCTCACCTTTCTTAGGCGGTCGCTTTTTTCTCTGAGGTATACTCGAAACTAAATTACTGTCAATAACATCATCTAATTTACTAGTCACTGGTTTAAATACCTTCGCCAATGACTGTTGGCTTGTCTGCTGACCAATATCATGTTTCGTTATTATATTATGAACATAATTAATCTTATTTCCTAATTCAGATTTATTCTTTGCAAGTTCTTTCCATTTAAGTAAACTCATTTATTATTATATTATTACATTACATAAAAATGAAAATCATATATAAAAAATAACGTTTAACACCGTGTTATACACCGTGTATAACACCATGTTATATTGAAATAATATACCCATATACCCATATAATATAATACCAAATTATGACGTTGTAGACGATGTTGTCTCAAACTTTAAACAATTATATGAATTCATGCCTGATCGATCATTTCGGATGTTGGTTTGCGGACCCAGCGGTTCGGGGAAAACTAATGCACTAATGCATATGATCATCCATCTGTTGTATTTTGATAAAGTATATCTTTATGCTAAAAACTTAGAGCAGTCCAAGTACCAGAATCTTATGGATATGTTCCAACCAATAAGTGATGAAGTTGGCTATGAAGTTATTGAAGCAAACAACGATGAGATTATTCCCGTTGAAGACCTTGAATGTGACTCACAGAAATTAGTAGTATTTGACGATTTCGTATGTAATAAAAACCAAAAACCATTGGTCGACTATTTTATACGAGGAAGACACAAAAATTGCAGTGTGATTTATCTGAGTCAAAGCTACTATAAGACACCAAAAGACATAAGATTGAACTGTTCACATTTCTCTATTTACGAATTCCCAAGTGCTAATGAGAAGAGTCTAATTTGCCGTGAAAACAGTATTCCAAAAGAATTATATGAGAAAGCAACTAAAGAACCATATTCCTTCGTATATATTGATAAGCCACGGAAATTCACAACTAAGAATTTCAATGGAAAAATATAATATAACTCAATTATATATGAGTTACTCAAATGGAATTTTACCATCGTCAACATCAACATCAACGGCAACATCACAACGTGGATTGCCTGGCGTTGGGTTCAAATTGACAGATGATGGTAATTATGATATGCAAAACAAGAAATTAGTTAATGTCAAGGATCCTACAAATTTTAAAGATGTTGTCAACAAAGAGTATGGAGACACACATTATTTAAAGTTAGATGGAACAACTCATATGACTGCAGATTTAGATCTGCGAGGGAATAAATTAATTCTACCTGGAGAAATTGATATGGATCGAAAACTGATCACAAATATGGATACGGATGAAAACAATGATCTTTCTGCCGTCAATATGATCACTTTGAAAAAATATCATCCTAATGCTCCAGCTCACACTCATGAAGTGACTAAAGATATTGATTTGAAGGAGATGTACAATATTAAAAACAGTAAGCAACAGACATATAAAGATTTGGGAGCCAACTATTTGAATTTAATCAGTTATGACGATGCTAAAAACATTTTTCTGAGTCGGAAAGAAATGCTTCCTATGGAGAATTCAATTGATATGAACAACCACGTAATATATAATGTTCAAACCCCAACTGTAAGCGATATGGCTACGAATAAAGGTTATGTTGATACACATTTAAACGAAAAATTAGACAAAACGATTTCCAGCGATCTCGATATGCAAAATTATAAAATTACTAACTTAGCAACACCTAAACCAAATGAGAATGGCGCTGCCGTAAATGTTTCATTCTTCAATGCCGAACTCAATGATTCTAATACGAACTTGTATACACGAATAACAGACGATTATAAGAGTTATGTTAACAAGTCACACATAACTTCCTCTACTGCAGAAAAAGACGTTTTCAGATACCTGATGGAAGATGTGGACGAGAGCTCGTCGGAGAGTAATATTGTTGTTAATGGCATTATCAATTTTGTATCCAGTCCACACAAAATCAATAAGAAAGCCTATGATATGACTCTTACGACAAGGCCTACTCTGGGACCTTAAGTCGCCGTAACTTTAGGCGACTTTAAGCGACTTAAGGCGATTTAAGGCGACTTAAGGAAAAATTAGTTGAAAATATTGGCGACTTAAGGCGACTTAAGGCGACTTAAGGCGACTTAAGGCGACTTAAGGCGACTTTAGGCGACTTAAGGCGATTTAAGGCGACTTAAGGCAACTTAAGGTGACTGAAGGCAACTTCAGGCAACAAAAAAGTGTTTCTAAAAAGTGATGAAACAAAAAGTTATTGACAGTCTCTTCATCACTATACCTAAATACCAAGCCACCGGTCTCTGGAGAGAAATATGAGACAGGATTCAAGCCAGGTCCGATCGACTGTCAGGACTTAAGTCAGGATGTGACCCAGGACTCCAGTTAGGGTTTGACGTAGAGTTAGGGTTAGGGCTATAGCTTGAGTCCTGACTTGAATCCTGGCATTCATGATAGTTTGTCTCGTCTTTCAATAGACAAAATTATCACGATCAGTTCACTTGGTCTCAGATAGACCTAAGTGACCATAAGTCTCCAGTTTCCAGATTTTAAAGCCCCTTTTAGCTATACTGAGATTCAAATTATTACAATAACAACAACAACTACATTACATAAATAACATGAATGCTAAATTGTATTATGAACATTAATTAGCCAAACAAGAAGCAGGAACAATATTGCTTATCTAGAATGAGAAAAAGTTTAGTTAGCTGCTTAACAGTTTTTAAGATATTGCAATAAAAACAATAATCAAACAAAAATATAAAGATCACATACACTGCCAAACAAAATCTGAGGAAGTTTGTTATAAGTACTTGGGAAAAAATCCAACTTTTTCACTTAAAAATGGATACCTGATCTGAATCAAACTAACATACATTTTGCTTGACTTATTTATACAACAAAGGCATCGAATTAGTTACTTAAAAATCACTTCTCGATTTCACATATTACATAAATTTATCTGCCATTGTTGTGGCAGTTGCACAGTCAATTTTTGGCTCGAAAGCTTGGCAAACAACATCCAAAACTGTTTGGTCGGGCACCCAGCCAATTTGTTGTTCTCCTGCCTTAGTCCAACAGAATACTCCAATATCATATTTGGTACCGTAAGCGAGGGTCCTTCTCAATTGCGCATCTTTCCCATTTTCTCCAACTACTTGTCCGGCTCTGAAAACTTGGAAGTTCCGCTGACAGGGAACCGAACCCTCGTAGCAGACTTTCTAGCAGGGTTGATTAGTTCTGTTGACAAGGCCCGAAATGCTCTCACACTTTTCCACTTGGCAGCATTTAACCTGTCAAAACAAAACTAAATCGTGTTACTGTTGAGGCTGTTGACAGATTTACCGGTGTAGAAGTTAATTATTACCTCAAAAATTTCCAGAAAATAATGGATCACAAACAGATGCACAGCAAATGACAAAGTTGACAATATTTATTGGTGTCCGCCATTTTGATTCTCCCAGAATTCCTTTCCAATCATAGATGGTTTCCATGCTTCGCGCGTTTCTTTTCCTCTCGCGCGCGACTAGCTCCCGCGCTCGCTTAACCAATAAATTTCAGAAATTTACTTTTACCTTTTTACCTCACCTCGAATTGAGTTGTCGGAATTAGTTTTCTTTCCGCAATACAAGCTGGAAGCCAGTCAATGGCTACAAGAGCGACTGTATCTCGCACTGGTGTCGATTTCAAAAATTCCAGGCCAGCTTGACAATCTACGCCACGAAGGAAAAGCACGTGAGTGGTAGCTTAGCCAGCCTGTAGCTGTACTGTAAAGTGGGAATGTGTTTCAATTTCAACAACAGCAACTCTTCAGCTTTGTTTATGTTTGCCGAATCGTGAGTGCGCGCGGACGCGCGCGTGGGCATCCATGGTTCAAAGAAGTCACGTGGTCAAAACATGTGAAGTATGGTGGCCATGTTTGCTCGAGTGAGGCAAAGTTCCTGCTGAAAACAGCTGTAAATCCTTTGCACATTCCTGCTTAATGGTTCAAAACAAGAAATCCTTTTGCCCTTTGTGACAAAGAGCCATCATAGTAACATAATCAACGCAAATTTTGCAATCTTGAGCGTACAGGTTGATTTAAATAATTTGCTTCATCAAACTGTCAAGAACATGACATGTACAAGTTGTACTAGAACACTAAGCTTCAAGTTTTCAAACGTTCAGTTACGATTGGTTGTAAATAGAATACTGTTGGATGGCTAGAACGCAGCTTTGAGGTTGTATGCGGGAGAAATGGCCCATTTTTGATTGCTCTTTCACGTTGGGTAAGTAAGCTTAAAAGTTAACTTAAGCTTAAGTACATTTGTATACAGTTACATTGCCTTCGGTTAAGCTTATGATCTTTTCAAGCTTACTTGCTCAAAGTAAAAGTGATAAGCAATAATTGGGCTTAACTCCAAAATACTTTTCAAATTATTCTGATCTTAGTGATCAGCTGAGTGATCCAAAACAGCTCTCACTGTTGTTGTAATGCCCTGCAGGTGAAGGAATGCCTACACCATTATATCAGTATTGACTGCTGATCAGCAGTGTTTCTTTTTTATGCTGTTGCTCATATTAAATGTTGATTATAATATAAGCGACAACTTCAACCATTCAGCAACACTTTGTTGATGAAATATGAGTAAACCTAAGATTAAATATTAAATAGCTGTCAATTTTTTGAAGATAAATGTGTGTACCCTCCTTGGGGATGGACCATTTTATTTTTAGGGGTGGGGGAGGGGATTGGGTATTTTGTTTAAGCATGAATTTTTTTTCCCATCTTGAGGCTGTGCACTTATGCCAACTCACCCGGATGCGGAACAAATCTCTTGGTCTCCTGCATGGGCCACCAAATCTCCCAGATAAAAGCGACTTTGGATCTTTTCTCTACAATAGGCTAAGATTTTAACCCAAATTATCCCAAAATCACCCCAAAAATGCAGTCTTTCATCATATGTTAACTTCACAAATGCTTTTCGGGTCTCCAGAATGCAGAAAATGGCACCTTTAGAGGGTAAAGCCAAAAAATTATTTCGGGACCCCCCTCACGCCTAGAAAAAACTGCCTATGTTTAATCTCCAGAGGTTGGCATCTCTGGCTGTGCAAGAATTTTTTTTTGTGATTTTTCTATACTTTAGCTGTGCGTGAATTTTTTTGGGGGGGTATTTGCCAACCCCACCCCACCCCCCCCCCCCCCTCCTCCTCCCAAAAAAAAAATGGTCCATCCTTTATAGAGTTCAACAAATATAATTGAAGCAACTATGGCATGGTGCATGACTATTAAAACATGGTGTTTTACTGCATGGAGTCATGGCCTTGCAGCATATAATCATATATGGGAACTAAAAAAAGAGATTTGGGGCAATAAAATTATTATATATTCATGAAATAGTAAAAGTGAAACCTCTTAGGGCAATTTTAAGGTGTACAGGCCTTTTTTAAGCTTAATGACTTCAGGCGACGATAAGCGACTAAGGGTGACTTAAGGCGACTTAAGGCAACTTTAGGCGACTTAAGGCGACTTACGGCGACTTTAGGCGACTTAAGGTGACTTAAGGCGACTTTAGGCGACTTAAGGCGACTTAAGGTCCCAGAGTAGGCCTTACGACAGACAATAACGATGAGTTCAGGTCAAGGATAGGTTTTAATGCATACAAACTTCCTCCAGGTGAGTACACTATGGTGATCGAGTTTTTCGTTCCAGATAAAGTTCACATTGGTTCGACATCTGTCAATGTTGTCTCAACAGTTCTTAATATCGGACAGCAAACTACAAAGATATTCAACACTGAAGGATATACAAAAAGCATTGTTCATTTGCATAAGTATCAGGTATCTCCACCTGAATATATAATGATAGACCTTCATGGAAGTATATCGAATGGGAATACAAAGAAAGCACATCTAATCGTTTATGGTGTTCAAGGCGAGTGTCGACCCAGATGTATTTGATACTTTTTTTGTAATTGAAGGTGGAAAAATGACTATGCAAACTGATTTGAATATGAATTCATACAAAATCATGAATGCAACCCATCACATATTGGGGCAATTAAAAACAGATAATAATGGAGGTAAAACGTTTTTATTAAACGGTTGTGACAAAATAATAATTCCAAACGGATGTCAATTAAAAAAAATAATAGGTCACTATAATCTCTTAGATTTTTCCTACAAAACAATATCCTTAAAAATATTCTATGGGTTCTCTTTAACTCAAATAACAACCTATAGTTTATCTGGAAGTCAAAGACAAACGATAGATATAAACTTAGATTTACCATACGGTCATATGGCTGTGGAGATGGCCGAACCGATTAAGAATCAGGACATATCAATACTAATTGAATATACCACACCATAAATTAGTATAAATACATTATATAATAACTAAAACAGGCATCTTCAATTTTAATCACATAGGAAAAACATACACCATATTTTTATATATAAAAGCTAATTTAATATAATCAATAAATATACATGCCGAATTTGGAGCAAGCAATTAATTTTTGTAATAAATTTTTCACAACCCGAAAAAACCTACATCCTGATACTCAAGATGAAATATTAAAATCGGCTTTAATATATCAATATTTGTATGTAAACTATTTGAATGAGCCAGTATCATTTAACCAAATATTAGTAAAACACCCTGACATTGGATTAATTGGACCAGGTTTTTGTACTATAAACACCAAATACCAATTTTTAATTAAACATGCTATTTTTCATGATGCATTTGGAAGATTTTACAATGACTATGGAAAGGGGCCTGGATACACATATTGTTACCATTCATTGCCTAAGAAAATAAAAAGATCTCCAATAATGGGCCAAATAAGTGGTGTATTATATTGTCTTCTTTCAAATCCTAAAATATAATTATCCAAATATATAATATAATGACTAAAACAGATAAAACAGAAATATTCGATTTCAATCATATTGATACAAACATAAGCCCAGAAAAATTATCTGAAATCAAAGCATTGTATAAATTTTATCATAAACGCTTTTGGTGTTATAAGAAGGCTTTCAAATATTTCAAGAGCTTGAATTTAATTATTAATGTAACTTCAACAGGCTTAGTAGTTATTGGTACAGTAGCTGGTAGTATCACATTAAATCCTGCTATACTAGCTTCTATTTCTGGAGCTGGTTTAGTTCTAAAAACAGTAAGTGACATTAATAATTATTCGAATAAAATAGAAATGTCTAAATTTGCATACACAACATATGAAAAAGTATTAGTTGATTTACGGTCTTGTTTAAGAGGAAATCAATTTAACCACACTGTTTTCATCAATGAAATGAGACAGTTAGATGAAATAATCATCGATCTTTGTCCTCTTGCCGATAAATTTGATAAACAGTATGATAAAAAATTCATTTCGAGTAAACTTTACTAACAAACTTTACTTTTTACGATAAACTTTACTAACAAACTTTGTTCAATAACTCATTCATAGGGAAAACCCCTTTGCATGACGTATGACTTCCTGTTTTTCTGAGAATCACGCAACAGGTCACCTTTTAATAATTTTGTTTATATCATTCTTTATCAATTCATAAACATGTTTCCACCAAGTCTCATAGAATTTTAATGTCTTCATTGACTTCGTTACTTTAATACTCTTGTATGGAAGCTCAAGCATCCTAAATAATTGCTTGATAATAAATTTAATACTAATCATCCGTTTACGGTTATTGTTAACCTGCGATAATACTTCATTAACCAAAGCGAATATTCTCAGGATTTTCTGTCTATTATCATTACTAATTTGCACATGATTCTGTTGTGCTATATGATTGACCACATTCAAAATATGATATTTTCTTATATACACACTCTTTCTCGTCATTTTATATTTGTTATCATGGAAATCGATATATGGAGCTTGTAAATCATATCCATTAACAACACCACAATTTTTACAAACATTCATTCCATTGTCATTAAACATATCTTTTTTTATCACAACATGATTCAACAACTTCCGTATTTCTAACAACATCTGCAAATCGTTGGTTACAAAAGGGACAGGTTAACTCTCCTGTATTCTTAAATTCGTCATGAATTCCCAAATTACAATTCATTCTATACTATTATATGAGATTATATTTTTTAAACAAAACCGCAGTTGTGACCATATTATCAAAAAAACAAAAATAGCGAACATATAAAAATCGGCTAACGCGTTAGCGATATTTCAATAGAACAAAAAATAGACAGCAGGGAAAGTCCCATAACATAAAAAAAGGTTTTTTCCCTTCCCAATGGAAACAAAAGAGAACAATGGCAAGTGGATTTTGCATCATCCACCATTTGCCTGGTTGAGGGAAATCATACGGCTGTCTCATGCCTTTGAAACGCAATATTATGACTCATTTTCCTGGGGGAACCCCCTATTGTATGACATCATTGACTTCCTGTTTTTCTGAGAAAGTCACGCAAAGGATTCTATTATGTGGAATCACGCAATGAAATAAACGCACTTTGTTTTTTATAAAACATATAGTTTAATTATTTTATGGAAACATATAGTTTAATTATTTTATGGAAACATATAGTTTTCCAAAAACTGGTTTACATTAAATGGAAACAAAAAAAAAAAACTGGTTGCCATCATATGGAAAGTAGTATTAGAGTTGGGTTGGTATCAGATCAAAAAAATATTTTTTTGATCTGGTGCCCCCAACTCTAAAACTACTGTACATGTCTATGAATACAACAGTTGTCTGTTAAAATAGTGAATAATAAAGCCGGCTGCACCTTTAATTTACCTGACAAGACAGTGTATGATATGGAGAGTGGGTCATACTTTGACTCGTACAATTCCTTTAGACAAACTGGGACCCCTGTTGTGTTAATGTACTGCAAAATAAAATGAAGATACATTGAGAGCAGTAGCTTTTGCCACGGAAATGAATACCCTGTTTTAAATATAGGCGTCTATCAATCTTAATGTACTCTTATTATCTAGAGTATTGACTTATATACGAACTACCCTTATAAACTGCCGTCCCGTAAGATTGACTGAGATTTGCGGTTATTACTGGCACAAACCATTTTCTTTTATCTTGTTAGTTCGGTTATAAATTGATAATCAAATAGTTTTGATTTGTTGTCAACTCAAGTTTTCTTCAATTAAAGAAATGTTTCAAACTGTGAAATTCAGAAGTGAGGGCTTAGGAATTAAAAATAGCGACAATATAATAATGGCAATTAGCTAATTTTCTCCGCTTTTTGCTGAAATTATGACGTGTCGAGGTACATCATCATAAAAGAGAACTTCACCAACCTCGCTTCCAAGGTCACCCTGAGAGCGAGGTTAGATTTTGACGTTAATTCTGTTGACATACCTCTACCCAGGCAGTTATGGAATTGTGCATGGGGTCTTGATTTCCGCCATTCGAAGTGTGGTTGGCGGCAACGAAAACGTTTGGTGCACTTTTATACACTTTTGCAAAGTGAATATCCTAAAAAAAATACAAAACAAGAAGAAATAAGTTTTTATGACTTTTATTGAGTGTTTTGTTATCGATCATTGGTATGTCTAAAAGGCGATTATTAAAATGTATCTATGTTGAAAAAACGGTAAAAAAAATTATTTACAACAAAGTAAAACAATAAATAAAGCCAAAACAAACGAAAACACATAAAAATAATATAATAAGGATAATTACCTTGTAGAAGGCGTTATTGTGATCTGCAGCAGGAGGTTGGGAGTTTGCAAAGTAAACTGAATTGTGTTCTGAGAAAAGAGGTTTGTGTAGGAACGAAAAGGCCAACCAGTTCTATGAATAAATAAATAAATAAATAAATAAATAGATATATAGATAGATAATTAGATAGATAAATAGACGAATAAATAAATAAATGAATAAAATTGAAACAGGAGATGATTTACAAAACGAAAAGATCAAAGAGAAAAAAAATGAAAATAATATATTTAACACTTAGATTCTGAGCTCGAGATTTCAGATTTTGGCTTTTGGGCTGGAAAATTACGTCGCGAAGTGTTTTTTCTTTAATGGTTTTTATTTTAATCTGAAAATGACATTGAATACCACACATCACATTTTCACACGGATTAAATTCACTAATATGTACTTATTACTTAAAATGTATTTTATCATTCTATGGTACGTTGCTTACAACAATGTTTGCATACTCTTACATATTAACCTGTGCTGTTTACACTACCTATCTACTTACATAAGCTCACACACGCCAATAGTAAATCACTTTTGGCTTTGTTTTTCTGCCTGTTGCAAATGGGGACCTGGTGTGCGAGTACACATCACGAAGTTGGCGTCAATACTATTTTTGGTCACATGGGATATCTAATGACAGTTTCTAAAAGTCCTTGCCACAAAGATCTTAAAACTGAAAACATTTTTAGAAAATATCGATTAAATTAAGACATACGTTTTAAATTTGGAATTTCCTGCCCTTTTGAGCTATTTTCAGTAACAAAATGGCGCATTTACCGGGTCTTTCACGATATACTACAATGAATATATCATCATTTTAAATTGTGCTATCGAAGCAAAAAAGCTGAAAGATATCTGAATTTGGGAGATTACAGTCAAATTACATATACCACGATAGATAATTAACATAGCAAATTGTTAAAAAATACTTACAACGTAAATATCCTCATGTGAACCAGCGTAATTTTGCAGTTCCCTCAAACATATTTTGAAAGAAGATTGTGTGATGTCCTCTAACCAAATACTGGCAGCGTCCCTCTTCAGTCCTGCATGGTGATGAGCCACGGTTATAAAAACGGAAGGTAGTTTTGAAAACTGTAAAAATGAGAAAAATATGGAATTAGTACAAAGCGGACTAATACACAGATCATAGTGTCTTGCTATATACCAAAATAATCATATGAATGCCCTCATACTTAAACTAGAGGTCACATTCGTCTAAACAACTGTGTAATGGCTATATAGACCTGTCATTGGAGATATAAACAATACATTTTTGCTTTCTCAATTTACAAAAATTAAAATACATGATTATTCTTTGGACAGAAAAAATCTTCATGTATGTTAAATAATCTAAGTTTAACTACATGCATGGAATCCTGGAATGACCATTACTAAATCAAAGCAAGGTTCAATTACACATAAGCTATAGGATAAATATGGTAACAAAAACTGAAGGTGAAAACTTGACCAGTGTCCAATTCTCATGCGCTGATTGGCTTAGGGCTGTAGTCAACAACAGTACAGACAATGAAAATGACGTACTAGCCTACTGCCCTGTCCTGCTGCCTCCTGCCCATAATTGACCAAAGTGTTTTTCATTCCCACCTCGCCACTTTGTACGTGTGAGAGTTAAACTGAGCATACCAGGAGGAAAGGGATGAGGGGTGACTAGGAAATAAAAGAAGAAGAAAACAAAGGGAAGAGAAAATAAAGCAAAATCCCTCACCGAAGAGAAGTTCACTGTTTCACATGTCGTTCCAGTCCACCACTGTGATATGCGTACCTCTCCGGTAACCCCACCCATTGGAGCTCCCTGATAAGCAATCCAGTCTACTGACACGTTAGCACTGGACTTGCGCTCGTTAAAACCCGCAGCCATCACGCACGCAGTGAATCGATTGTAATTCACATCTTCAATCCATGACACAGCGGCATCATGGACATAGGACTTGTCACTAGTATCGATGTGATTGACAGTTATCTGCACTTGGATGGTTTTGTCAGGATAGAACACAAAAGGTTGGAAACGAATGACTTCACAATGAGAGTATCCCAAGGATGGTATATGGGGCATGTGACGCCGACCACGCTGAAATGGAAACCCTATAAAATAAAATAAACAACTAAATTAGCACAAGTAAGTTAAAAAGCTGGAAGTAGACAAAAGTAAAAATATATAACAGTTGTTCATTGTGTAGCATGAGTAAAAAATAAATTAATTAATGAAAACAGTACAGTTTATATAGGATCACAGCTTAAAGAAAGCATTCCAGTGTGTTTGAAAGAACTTGAAAGTGTATGACTTTTTTATATTGTTTGTTTGTCATTTTGAAAATGCGTTACATGAATGGTCCCATGATAGTTGGCGTTAACATACAATGTTGTCTTTCTATGGCCTGATTGTTCCTTGTTTCTTAACAGCAACAAAGGAATACACTGCATCTTTAAAGTCATGCTCAGACGTATTCTATCCACAGTCACAGCGCTAAGTATACTGCTTACCTTCACAGCTTCCAGGATGTTGCACTGTGTAGTTCATCTGCATCAGACACATTTCCTGCTCAAAGAGACACTTGTTGTCATACGTTGTTCCGTTAGAGGAACAAACTGGTTCTTGGTATGATGGGCAGCTGTCTACGCACACACAGCGGGCATCGTAAGGCCCAAAAGCCTTGCATAGACCGTGATAATCACAGATTACATCTAGACAGGGATCCAGGTCTAGAATTGTGTTTAAGAAAAATAAACATACTTGTTTTTAGTACTTAGCAGTCAAAATAAATGAAGTGCACCTCAAAGAGCAGGGGAGAGAACATGCTGGGTGGAAAATTCGTTCGAATTCTTTTCGTTTGTTTTTAATCGATAGCTTTTATAATGCAAAACGCCCATATTTTGCCTTTTTGACCCCTTTCCGGGTTTTAACTCCTTATGTAGTTGACCTAACGTCCTAGTAATAATAAGGTTGATGTTTGAAAAGCATCCAAGAAAAAGAGAATCAGCAAATGTCATATTTGCCGCAAAACAAAGACTGCATTTTCCTAATATTCGCTTTCATGTTGAATTGCACATTCTCTTGACATTTGCTTCAATGCGAAAATGAAGAGTAAAATGTTTTATTTTCTTCCCATTTTCACTTGCAGCAAAATACAATATTTTGTTATTTAATTTGTATTTTTAGCCGATACTTGCAAAGATCGAGACGGCAGTTTAATTTTACTTGCCTCCTATCACCAAATAATCAACTTCAATGGTGTTTTGATTATTGCCAGCATGATATTGTTTTACACAAATCTCTGTATCAGATGTGGATGTGTGCTGAAAGTCAAAAATAAAAAAAAAATATATATATTAATGGAATAAAATAAGATTTTACTCGCATGCTGCATCCGTCGCCAGTAATGTAATATGAATCAGACTAATTAAACTATTTTTCTAGCTATCCAGGGTTTTACTCTTTCTAATTTTAATCTGATGCAACATACAAGTGTACATTTAAGTTGTTCGCAATAGTTCCACTTTTCTCAGACTCATCAACAAAATATGGAAATTAATGAAAAGAAAATTCAAAATCAAACTCGCTTAAAAGTTACCTCCATCCCCAAAAGGAAACAATATATATTAAGATAAATAAACTACTCATCTATGAAATAACATTCCACAACTTGGCAGTCTCCAGACCACAAGCGATCACCTCTCCTAAGCGACCACGTTTCCAGAAAGTACGAAAACTTCTGCCGTCAAATCACTATAATCGATTAGCGGGAAACCTCTCCTAAGCTATCCCCTCTCTTAAGTGACCGCGACCACTTTCAAAGCCGGTGATTTGAATTGTTCTATTGTTTTGAACCTCTGGTAAATTAACCAAACACTCGCCCATATTTCTATGTCACTTAGGCCCTGTTTACATGAGGTAGGGTGCCCCTAGGGTGTAGGGCCAACTCTCTTTGTTTGAAAACCTCCAGGGAAAAGAAAACAAAGAGAGTTGGCCCTACACCCTTGGGGCACCCTACCTCATGTAAACAGGCCCTAAAGCTTAAATTGAATAATGTGTTACATTACAACTCCAATATAACAAAAAAAAACTGTCCCTTGTATCAAACGGTCTATATGATACACCATTTTGCGTTTATAGGTGCTTTGTATATTAAACGGTTAATTACTGCAGGTTCATTCATATGAATGAAACGTTAAGATCCTCTGTGGTCTGACCGCTTTGCATTCTGGGTGGTTACTAAAGGTTCATATGAATCAAACGTTAAGACCTCCTGTGCTCTGACCTCTTTGCATTCTGGGTGGTCTGACCGCTTTGCATTCTGGGTGGTTACTACAGGTTAATATGAATCAAACCGCGTTAAGACCCCCTGTGGTCCGATCTCTTTGCATTCTGGGTGGTCTGACCACTTTGCATTCTGAGTGGTCACGTACGGGAGGTTTAATCAGCTTTTTGCATTTCTCACCTCAGTCCACGCGGTGATTGCGTTACATGCAGGTCCAGATAAACGCGAATTATTGTTATTATAACTGCGTTTTGGTGTAACCACTACCACAGGAGGAGCAAAGAATGGATCTGTGAAGTTGAGTTTCTGTAACATAAAAGGGGTAACACATTATAAAGAAAAATTACATTTCAATTTTGTTTATTTATTCGACTTTCTTTTGCAATAAAAACCTTGAAAAAATACCTTATTATAGGAAATTAACGCTCCTGTAAATTAAGGTCTTTGAAATTAAGGCGACTTAAATTAACGCGAATTGAAGGGAAAATTTCTTTGGAATAAAAGAAATTAACGCGAGAGAAGGCACAAATTTTCAAAATGAAGAAAATTAACGCGATTATTGATAGCTCTAAAGATATTTTGGCTGACTGTGTAGTACAAGAAAAAAACGGATGCCCGAGAACCGCTTTTCTGAAAGCAAGAACAAGAATGAACTGGAAATATTGTAGACGATATATATTTAAGGCTTTTACATTGTAAAAGATTGAAAAGTAGTGTGCAGAACGAGAAGGTTATTGTTTCCTAGTTGCTATTATGTGTTCGGACGGTATCAAGAATTTGGGGTGAAATTAAGGTCTTGGAAATTAACGCTCCACTTAAATAATGTTGCGGAAATTAACGCTCACAAAAATTAACGCCACTTAAATTAACGCGAAGTTTGAGAATTCGCGTTAATTTCATGGAGCGTTAATTTCCTATAATAAGGTAATGCATGAAAACTCATATAAATTTAATGGCACTAGCTATGTTCTCAATAGCCGCATGCATGGACTACAAAGAGTTGGATCTAGGTGGCATAAGGGGCAACTCTTTTGTTTTTCTTGTTTGTGTCTTTTTTCCTTTTTGGTTTTGGAATTTTTAACTGATAGAATTGCAAAAAGCTGAAAATGGACGTTCCTTAATTCATCATACCTTACCTGGCAGAAGGCATAATTATCTTGTTGAGATGGAGAGTTGTTGTTTGTAAACACAAGACTGTCAGACAAGGTAAAATTCTCAACTTTCAGGTTTGTATATGCCATCCAGTTCTGTAAGAATAAGAGAAAATATATTGACCAGGCATTAAGCCAATTTCGATATACATGTGTTAAGTAAAATTCTTACTTGAATCCGAGGCCCAGGGGAATAAAACAAAATAGATTAATTAATCATCCCTGAACCTTAATATGATTTTCTTATTCTTCTACGACTTGGAGCCAAATAAGAACTCAAATATATGGAAATTGGCCTATTAACTTTTTTGTTAATCAATAGGTTACGCAGGCGCACTGGGCATGCCACTCTGCATTTGTCAGTTCAGTCCTGAAACTCATTCTGGAACTCATTCTATGTGCTGAAACTCATTCTGGAACTCATTCTATGTCCTAAAACTCATTCTGGAACTCATTCTATGTGCTGAAACTCATTCTGGAACTCATGCTATGTCCTAAAACTCATTCTGGAACTCATTGTATGCGCTGAAACTCATTCTGGAGCTCATTCTATGTCCTAAAACTCATTCTGGAACTCATTCTATGTCATGAAACTCATTCTGGAACTCATTCTATGTCCTGAAACTCATTCTGGAACTCATTCTATGTTCTAAAACTCATTCTGGAACTCATTCTATGTGCTGAAACTCATTCTGGAACTCATTCTTTGGTTAATATGCAAATTACGTAGATATTCAACTACATGCACTGCTAGATGATTTATTATCAGTGCCTCGTGTCTTTAGCTGTTACAAAGTCCAGTTTTAAAGCTGGAAATGTCAACAGAATGGTTAACTTCACTGCTAAAGAGCTCATTTCAAACAACATTGTTCATCATACTGAAATAAAAACGTTTTTTTTATATACAAAATTTATTGTTAACACACACACAAAAAAATATTTATTTTACTTACGATTTTTATGTTTCTGTGCAGTCCGTCGAAAATCTTCACTTCCTTAAGACAAATCTTAAAACTGTCCTCGGTGAATTCCTCCGCCCAAACGGCCATGGCGTCCTGAGGTATCTCTGGAAACTTGTGACTAGGAGTCACAAGTATGTTTGGAGGAGACAAGAAACGCTGGAAAATAAATGAGAAAAAAGCTTTAGGTAAGAACGAAGGAATATAAAACACAGGCTAAGTGAGACAAAATACAGTGGATAAAAGAAATAAACTATGGAAAACGAACATATTAAGTCAAGTCATCTTTATTTAAGCAGGATGGCCCTTTCAGCACTAGGCTGGTATCAATAGGGGCCCTGCATAATTTATGACCACTACAAGATGAAACGCTTATCATAACTATATACGAAGCAATGTAGAATAAAATATAAGAACAAACACACTTGCTGAATAATGCAAACAGTCGGGTGAAAGGATAGATGGTAAAATCAGATTGCAATGGATGGATAGATGGATGAGCGAGTGAGAGAGTGGGTGCTTTAGTATGTGGATGCGATTTGTGAGTGCGAGTGTGCGTGGAGGGTGTCGCGAGGATTCGTGTACGAGGGTGCGTGTGCGTATGCGTGATCGCCAGTCTCCCTGCACTTTGTGAAATGTTAACTTGTTCTGTTTTGAAATACTTGGTTACAAAATCCGATATGACTTGGTTTTAATCCCGCTTTTGAAAAGATCCATTTTAAGGAAAACGTCGTTGGATAAAAAATACCTTACTGACGAACAATAGATTTTGTCACCGATGGGAGATCCGTGAAGAAGTTTAGAAGTTTAGTGGTTTACTGACTGATTCGTGATGTTAGTTTCACATCATGTGCCTAATTAGCTCTCTGAGCCTAATTGTTGCTGTTACTATTTCCGGCAATGGCCAAACAAAGCCTCGTAATTTGTATATGGAGAGCTTAAAAATATATATTTCTCAGGTTTATTTGTTTTATAAAATTAAATGTTACTGAACGTTCATAGTTTAATCAATATGTCATCTGACAGTTAAGGCGAAAGTAAACTTTAAAAATTAAAAAGGTTCACGTCATTACTGGATGTTTTTTGCAAAGTTCAAGTGAAAAGTTAAACAAATAACCAGAAATAACGCAAACAGACTAACTTGTGTTTGCCTGAAGACATGCGAGGTTGCACATCCCGCGCCGATCGTGCGCTTGAGGTGCGCCAAATTGTTGTAATGTTGCCTTCAGAGTTAACGTGAGCATGGTTAACGTATGCATAATATGTTACCTTAAATCTGGTGAGGGGGCGGAGGGGGTCATGAGGAAGGTACTCTCAAAATATTATTCAGTAGTTCTTTTATTGTGTGCCGTAGATATGTGTACCCAATTCTAGAATATTAATGAGATGACTGTTTTAGTGCCGCTTTCCTGAAAACTAGTATATTCTATTCGCGACCAAACAGAGCATTTGTCAGAGTTAACGAGAATATGATTACATAGATGATCGTTTTCTTAAATCCGGGGGGAGGGGGCATAATCCAGACCAAACAAAGCGTTTGTTAAAGTTAACGAGAACATGTTTACGTAGATGATCTTTATCCTTAACTCCGGGGGGGGGGGGGGGAGCATAATCCAGACAAAACAGAGGTGCTGTGATACCCTGCTAGGGCCCGAAATGCACAAAAGCCATACCCAGCTCAGAGTGTAGCGGCATGTACCTTAAACGCTTATTTAAAGAATTTTCACAAATGAAACTAACCTGAGGGAAGTCGATCTTCTTGCATTCTGTTCCAGTGGTCCAAGAGTCCAAGGAAGTCGTTCCTATTTGAGCACCAGAAGGTGCAGATTGCAGGGCGAGCCAGTTAATTTCTGCAGTTTTATTTGAACCAACGCTATACTCATAGATACAAGCACGGAATTGATTTTTATCTTCTGATTCCACCCAAATAGCAGCACCGTTACCACGGGTTGGGTTCTTAACTGAGTGACCAAATGAAGCGAGAACTTTAACGTCTTTACCACCAGAGAAAGGTTCAGCGAACGAGATCTGCTCACAAGCGAACAACCGTGGGCTTGAAGTGGTGACGTTGCGTTTTCCAGCTTTGAAACTGGCTGCTGTGAAAGAAAGAAGCAAATAAGATAAAATGAAATATACCGTAGACTACGAGCAGTCCCTCTTTCCCAGCTTAGTCCGTCGAGCTAGAAACGAAAAAACATTATGCGAGCGGATAATGGCCTAGGGAAACTGGGGGCGAGGCAGGCGCACGAGAAAAGAGAGACTATAGACTGTTAGCCCAGGCGAATGCACTTTCACGGTCGAGTGTTTTTTCGGTATCAGAATTTACTTCTCTTGACATCCAGTCAATCTACATGTCATCGTAATGCGGGAGATCTAACCCGAAACCAAATTCCTTTTAGCGCGAAGAGAGTAAAATGCTGCGAAGGAGATGAGTTCTCCGAACGATACTCCGAATAAAGCTATTAGAGGTAGACCATGCAAAGGAACCTTACAGAGTGTACAAAAGAAACTACTTGCATCTGTAATAATTACTTAACAATTATTATGCTGGATATTCAAATATTTTAAACCGGATGCAATGACGCGATGCTTCTGACAATGAAGATACTGCCTAGCTCCGAGAAACACATCAACCTAAACGCAGAATAAACTCCGAGGAGCTGAAAACAATTGCAAGATGCCACTATTCCAATATAGACCGTTACTATCGCATAAGACTTGGATCGTAGAATCTTTTAGTCAAGTTATGGAAACCGCAGACTTGCGCTCACATTAATATTGATCTCGACGGTTGACAACTCGTCACCGCGGCGTTACTGCTTATTGACAGATCTTCGATCAAGAGCCAATCAGATTTTTGAGTTGTGAGATCAATTCATAATTCATTCGCCTGGGCTTAGTCTGTAGTCTCTCTTTTCCCGCACGCCTGCCTTGCCCCCAGTTTCGCGTGGCCATTATCCGCTCGCTAATGTCTTTTCGTTTCTCCATCGACGGATTAAGCTGGGAAAGGGAGACTGCTCGTAGTCTAATACTACCGCTTGTTTGTGATTAATTATCGATGATAACATAGGTAAACTCATTGAGCATATTCTCGATAACAGTTTGTTGTATGTTAACTTCCTTCTTCAGAGTAAATACGCGCCCCACCCCCAAATCGTTGTTTCTTCCTTCAGTTGAAAATGCCATATTAACTATAGCAAACTGCCACTAATTACCAACATTTCATAATTTGTAGTCTTAAATAACAATTCAAAAAGCAAACGCTGTTTCCAGGTACCTTGACTGCCTTGGGAAAGCAGTACAGCAGCGGAAATGGCACAGAGGACAAGCGAAAGATGGAGCTCTCCAAACATCTTGCTAGAACTGAAAGAGACGCTTACACTTGAAGGTGGTATATACATTATCTGTACGTGATGGCATCAGTTCTATCTGCGTGGAAAGTCAAATGGCCGGTGAAGCACTGAATTACCAAAAATGGACATGATTTATCATTTCACTAAAGTTAAGGTCATCGGAAGGGGGAGCAGTGTGTAGGACAGACGATGTCAGGAGTGAGGTTAAATTATTATCAATACACAGAAAATGAAAAGTAAAAATTGAAAGAAATCAGAACGTATTTGAACACCCTCGGGTCCCTTTTCTCTCACTCTCTTCTCCCCCGCTCAATGTCTTGCCCTTTAACAACAAAGGCAGCAGTTTAAGACAATAGATTTGGATAAACATCTTATATCCACTTATAAGTATCAATACATTTTTGTCAAAGCAAATTGCTGTTTGAATATAGTTGGAAAGCGTTCAAAATACTTGCTTTCTTTCTTTCGTCATTTATTTTATTCTTTGGCAAGGGATTTTCCCGTTCTTATTTTTTTATGATGCTCTTTATCTAAATTCTCATGATTTACTAGCCTTTCTATTCAACCAAACTGTCAACTTGAAGAGAAGAATTTAAAGATCGACCGTATTTATTTATCAAGAAACAGATTGAGCAATTATCAGCCAAGAGATCTTTTAAATCTCAAAATGCACAAGTAGAAAATTACTCAAGACCAATATGAATTTTTACAATCTGAAGCACAATTTCAGATCAGATATGCTTGATAGATTCTGTAGAAATGCATAGATTCTGTAGAAATGCATTAAATATCAGTATCGATGGAACGACTTTTGTTGCTAAATGTCGTGAGATAATTGTTTTGGTTTCCTTGCTTCTGTTTTTACAGATAAAAGGGGTCATGAGACGAGATTTGAGTACTTATAATTGGGCGATTTATATTTTGTTTACAAAGCTCGTTAACTGTGCAGAAATGTTTGATATTTCTCACAAATAACAAAAACTAAACGGTTGTTGATCAACTATTATTGTTATTATTTGTTATTATTATGGTTACATGTACAGTATGTTGCCCAGTTTCCGGCCACTTTAGTTTGTAATCGCTATAACTTCTTGTTTTTGTACGGAAAATTTCTCAATTTCCTTTCAAAGACAGTTCATTTACTTACCTTTAAAACGTTCAATGGTTGGCGGCTTTCCTCAAGTATTAAAGAAATTATACCATTTTTCGCAAAACTAGTAAGTTGCCCAGTTTCCGGCCAGCTAGCCCAGTTTCCGGCCACCGACTTAAAGTAAATTTTCCTTGAATCCTCTCGACGTAAACCGACTTGTAAGCCCCTTGATAATAGTGGTCGCCTAGTTATAAATATCAGGCAAGTTTCAATATTAAGCTTTTTCATCTACCGTTTACTCAATATTCAAAATATGTATGACCTCGGTGACCCGGAAGCGTGTATTCCGCGGTATGTTGACAGATTACTTAAACAAATACATATGACTTACGTACTTTTAGTCACGCTATACACGCATTAGCTGTTGTTAATTCGTAATCTTTCTTACACTTAAACATGTATCTTTAATTTCTCGACCAGGAAATTTTAAAATTCGGTTCTTTCACTCAATAAGAAATAGGTTTTGAGCATTGTGTCTTTTAGTGGCCGGAAACTGGGACACTAGGTCCAAATCTTCGCTGAAAGTTTGACTGCTAAAATTTCAGAAACAGCTGTATTTTAGCTGATGATGATAGATTCCCTAATTACTTTCATTTTTAATCTAACATTTGTCTAAAAATTATGAAGCTCCTTGAGATATTTCCCGTGAAACGAACTATTTGTTTATCTACGGTAGTTTTGATGCGCAGTGAAACGAACCAAAATTAATCGATAAACGTTTAATCACCTGGACAAAACCTGTCCTTCGTCGGCCGTTCCTTGCTCAGAAAGAGCGCCAAAACCACCAATGTATAGCGAAAATGTTCGGTTTTCTTTCGGAACGCTTCCGTGGACGAAAAGTTAAAACTCCGACGAACATAACCGACGTAAGTTTTTTTTGGCCGGAAACTGGTACTGGCCGGAAACTGGGCAACACAGTGTATAGGGTATCTTCGAGTGATATTACACTTCTTTCGTTTTACTTTGAACGTCATCGCAGCAACACGTCGGTCAGCTACAACATCAACGAACGAACATCAACGAACACTATCCATTCCCATGCACTCTCCTCTCTCATAACTTTCTTTCTTTTATTTTCTTTCAAGTCTGATTCAGTCTTCCGTTTCAGTATCTCTGTTTCAGCTTACATGTTGAGACGTATCCTTTTGTTTCAGGATTAATTGGATCGCTTCCGTAATCTTTTGGCACACAGCGAAGTGTGCTTAAAATTAATACTATCGAAGGTTAATAAGAAGGTGAATGACATTAATCCCAGCTGTAAGTTTTGTCTGGCTTATAATTTGTGTTGCTTTATGTTTTATGTCATTTTGTATTTATTTAATAGTTCCGTTTCAGCTTATTTGTACAGGCTTGCACAATATTTGTGATCCCCAAAGTCACCACACAAGTAGCTTCATTTTCGCAGAAGCCCTAACACAAGCAACACTTGTCCCGGGAGTTCTTTAGTCCTTCTAAAGGCCCTTTTAGAGCATTGTAGCACTTCCTTTAGAGCAATGAAACTAAGAGTCTTCTAAAACCACATACTAAAAAAAGCATAAAGGCTCCTTTAAACCATTTCTTAACCCCTCTTTAAACTCGCCCACCCCACCCCACCCATCGCCTTTTCCTTCTCCTATTCCATCCCCGATGTAAGGAGAAAGGCGATGTAAGGAGTGAGGTTAAATTATTATAAAATGACAGCAAATAATAGGTGGAGATGACAAGAAAACAGAACGTATTTGAACACCCTCACTCTCTCTCACTCCCTTCTTCCCAGCTCTCACTTTCTTGCCATTAACAAAAGCAACAGTATAATCCAGATGTTTTGGCTAAAAATCTTATATCTAATTATAACTACCCATACATTTCAAGTTTATCTCAGCAGATTATTATTTAGAATAGTTTTTAAAATGTCCAAAAATGCAGTTTTATTTCTCTCTTCTTTTCTTGGTGACGAATTTGCCTGTTTGAATTCGAAACTAAATTGCCTTTACCAAGGGTCCCATGTTATAATATTTCCTTTCAAACAAAATGTCAAGAGAAGAATTAAAAGTTCGGCATTTTTTACTTAATCTCAAAACGCACAACTATAAATTCAATTACTCACTCGCGTCCCATACGCCTTTTATTTTCAATCTGAAACACAATTTCACATCAGACATGCCTGATAATTTCAGTATAGGAATGCATTAAATATCATTATGGACGGCACAGCGTTTCTTTCTAATTGTCGCGAGAGACTTGCTTTGGTGTCTTTGTCTGAGCTTAATTATTAAGACTTATTCTACTGTTTTTATAACATATGATGAGATTTGTGCATAAGTCATTTGGCTTTGTGTACTGAAGCTCGTAGGCTATGTAGGAAATTGTTTGGTATTTATGAGAAATAACACGAACAAGCGGATGTAAGCCAAACAAGGAAGTTGTGGTTCGCAAAAATATCCTGATTTGGGATGAGAACAACCATCAGATCTCTGCTTTTATAACAGGAAACTATAAAAAATATAATATATCAAAATAAATATTGCTTTTTGCCACAAAAAGAGACAATTCCTTTTCGCAATTTCGTATAACTGCCTTTCTAAAATATACTTTATTCAGTTCTGATAAAACTCAACATGTTCCACAGCTAAACTCCTGAAGTTGATACTTACAAAGTTATCATCTTGCAATTAACTGTGTAAATATTCGACTCGGTACTCTGTAGAATTTAAAATTTAATACTGTCACTTAATGTGATGACTTTTCAACAGATCTTATCAATCTCAAAGTGCACACCTGGATAAAACTAGAAAATTACGAGCAATAAATTCTCCACTATAAATAAAGACAGATTTTTTCACTTAGAAATGCCTGATACATGCTAGCCTGTTCCAGCCTCCGAGATAGTGAGGAACGCGCGAAGTAAAAAAAGGGAAAAAATCGCGGGGGAACTTGCGCGTTCCCCACTATAACGAGGTTGGCAGAAGGAAAGGATGTGATATTTATGGAAATTGCTAGATTCCATAGCTCAGAGGGAGGTCGGACACCTTATTGAGACTTATACAACGGAGTAACTGGTTAGCTTTCAGTTGAGGTTGGGGTTACCAGTTTATATAGTTAAATTTAGGACTTATCAACCCGAGAAGCTAGGTGGTACAGTGGTACGGTAGGTTGTGTAAGCCTAAGCCTAGCTGAGGTCACAGATTCAATCATGAGTGGGGATTTTAGATTTTCTTTTTTACACTTAAAAATTTATTGAAAATAAAATTCTAAGTGTCGACATTACGTTATATAATTCTCAATAAGTGTCCGACCTCCTTCTGAGCTATAGAAGGTAGACTCTACCGATATTTATATTATGTTATATTTATATAAATTATGTGATATAACCTCTTTCTGGTAATGGCTGTGGAATAATGGTTCAGAAGTAAATCCATCAGCCTGTTGTTTCTACAAATAAGTCGCCCTGACATTAAATTTGCGTAAAGTCACTTCGATTTAATTGTTCGAAAAATCGTAAACTGTGCCAGAATGTTGGGTATTGCTGACAAATGCGAGAGCTAAACAGTTGAGTTTTAACACAAATACAAAAGCCGTGACTCACAAAAACCTGTTGAAGTGGAATTGATCAAATCTACTCCCTTAGCTTTTACACCGAAACATGATTTTGCCATAAACGACAATTTGACAAAAAAAAAACTCCTTTAGTATAGACTTAGATCAGTTCTTTTGACACTCATTTGACTGATGTATAAACTCCCTTAGTAGACTTAGATCATTTCTTTTAACACTCATTTGACTGATGTATAAAATCCTCCAGTAGACTTGGATCAGCTCTTTTAACACTCATTTGACTGATGTATAAACTCCCTTAGTAGACTTAGGCCGTGTTTTCACGAGCGATTTTTCAAGTCGCTGAGCGAGTGACAGTCGGAAATCTCGTGAAAACAGTTGCTTATCCAACTCGCTTAAAGTTAAGCGAGTCGGCGAACTACAATAGAATTCTCATTAAATTTAAGCCACCAAACCAGGTCGCTTAAGCTTGTCGGCAATTAATTCCGGCCAATCACATTTCGCCAGCGTTCAAACAACAAAGAAGGGCATTGTGCTGTCGTTCTTTTGTGTTCTAATTTTCTATTGTTTTAACAAAAGAAAATATATCGCGCATGGTATAAGAAAAATGAATAAAGTTCTGTCCGTGAAAACGCATAAATTTTTTAAGCTGCTTAACGCGGTCAGTAAACAAATCACCTACAGGAATGTTAAGCGAGAAAAACCGCCTCGTGAAAACAAAGCCTTAGATCATTTCTTTTAACACTCATTTGACTGATGTATAAACTCCTTTAGTAGACTTAGATCAGTTCTTTTAACACTCATTTGACTGATGTATAAACTCCTTTAGTAGACTTAGATCAGTTCTTTTAACACTCATTTGACTGATGTATAAACTCCTTTAGTAGACTTAGATCAGTTCTTTTAACACTCATTTGACTGATGTATAAACTTCTTTAGTAGACTTAGATCAGTTCTTTTAACACTCATTTGAGTGATGCATGTATAAACTCCTTTAGTAGACTTAGATCAGTTCTTTTAACACTCATTTGACTGATGTATAAACTCCTTTAGTAGACTTAGATCAGTTCTTTTAACACTCATTTGACTGATGTATAAACTCCTTTAGTAGACTTAGATCAGTTCTTTTAACACTCATTTCTGAACTGGAGCCAGAGTAAAGAACAGTCAGTCGGCCGGCTGAAATATCGTGTTCATGATTATGGCCAGGTGCTTGCTTCAAATTTGCTTTATTATCTTAAAGAATCGCCAAAAGTGATGAACGGAAAGAAATATGAACTTAAAAGACAAAATAACGACTGAAAAACAAAAAAATTCCACCAGAATGGAAACTTTGATTTATTCGCACCTGTCACTAATTAACAATTGGTTCATGCTTAAGGTTACAGTGTACCTTCAGATCGAAAATTTATCGAAATTTTTTTTTTGGCGTTAAAATAAAGTTTACAGAATGAACTTTCATCCAAAAAAAAAGTATCGAAAAATAGTGAAAATTGACGGAGAAATGACGGTGTAACTTTTGTGGGCGGAGTTTGTTTATTAAGCGATATGTTTTTTTAAGCGCCGTTTTCTCAAAGTTAATTTTTTGCTTGTTGGGGGAACTTTAAAGAGCTACAACTCAAAGGAAATTTGTTTGATTTTCCTTAAATTTGGACAGAAGCTAGACTAACATATAATCAACAAAAACTTGTCGGCGAATTTCTTAATTCCGAAAACTTTTTCGTCAAGAGCCATTTCCGTGCGATCATTCCAATTTTTTTTCTCCCCTTTTCGAAAATATTCTGTAACTTTTCACTGCAATTGAATATGGAAAATCGCCGACACGTTTTTCTAGCGCTTCGTGTCCGGAAACCCGAGAACAAATCAATTTAGCAAAATATAATAATCGCTTTGAGTTATAGCGTTTTAAAGCTGATTCGGACGTTCGAATTTAGACGCCGTAGAAAATTCGACAATTCATTTTATTACCAAATGGTTTCCATATTTAGATAGCCAGCTCTATAAGCTTTAATTTGATATCTGGGTTTAGGTATATTAAGTGTAATCTTAAGACGCTAGAGCTGTTATACTGGAGACACCCCCGAAGGTACACTGTAAACTTAAGCGTGCACTATTGAGTTATGGAGCACACGAGAAGTTTGGAGAGCACGAAAGAAGCGTAAGAGTTGCCCGAGGCGATAGCCGAGGGCAACGCTAGCTTCTTGAGTGCTCTCCAAACTTCCCACGTGCTCCATAACTCGATAGTGCACAGCTAAAAGCATGAACCAATTGTCTTATAACATAGCCGGTGGATATTTTTCTCCGCGCTAACAATGGCCGCTCGCGCGAAAGAAAAAAATTCTGGCGAAGCGATTTGCTCACGCTATCAGCGTGCACTATCGGGATTTTGAGTACGCTTACGTATACTGAATTTGATTGCGTGGCTCTGCTAGCTATGTTATAAATCAAAATCGGTGCCGAACTATTATCAACTTCCATCCTTGTAATCCTGCACGTTTTCTCCAAACTACTGCTTTTGTTTTGCTCCAAAGAATCTTTTTATTAGTGGCATTTGGCGATATAACACTATGGAAATTAAATCAGAAACTTTTCGCTCTTCAGTTCAGCGGGACAGTGTTCAAAAAATCCTAAGAATATTATTTTGCAGCCCAAACCATTCTTTTTATAGGCCAGTCAGTTGAGAAAATCAAGTCAAGGTCTCAATTGAGTACAAACTGTCAGATGAAGGCTTTTTAGTTTTATGTGGCTGGTAATTTGCGCTGTTTTACGTTAACCGTCAATATTGTTTTAGACTTCAGTTGAAGCTTAGCCTGTTCCAGGCGTTCAGATAGTAGGGAAAGCGCGAATAGTTGGGAAAGGCGCGAAGAAAAGCGAGCGAACGCTTTCCCCACTATCTGAACGCCTGGAGCAGGCTAGTTGAAGCTACCTTGCCCACAGCTAATACCTCTGATTTCTATGTCGCAACTGCGTATCACAAAAGCTGCACAGCATTCAACGCAAGCCCAGAGATAAGATTGATGAGATGAGGATGGGAAGGGGATTTACAAAACATGAATAAAAAAAGAGGTGAATTTTACGACGAATCAATGATTATTCAGAGTATATTGATTGATCAAAATTTTAATATTAACCATTGTCGACACTCAGCAGATGATGGCGTTGTTGGTACAAACAACACGTTCAGAAGGTGTGGGAATATTTGAATTAGCAAATACAAAATTCGGAAAAAAGGAAGCAAATCAAAGGGCATATTAGCCGGGTTCTAGGTAGCGGAGTCTCGAGATAGGCGGGATTGGATATAGCAGGGTTTCGAGACACTGGGGGCTTGATATAGCTGAAAACCAAGATAGGGGTTGGAGATGGGAAGAAATTCGGGATACCCGGGGTTCGAGATAGCGGCTGTCTACCGTAGTTTGGTGGTAAATAAAAATGTGTTTGTCATTTCAATCCTCTTACCTTACCTCTTCTACTTCCCTCGGTTCAATGTATATTCAACGAAAAAATATGCTTGCGAATGTTCCTACAGTTCTGTGGACATCAACACTGTTACTGACTTATGGGAATGTTGGCGTGTTTCGATATCTTTCATCCTATTTATTTGTATCAAGTAATCGTGGCTGTTAAGCTCACCGTCAAAAGGCTGCAACTTTTTGACAAGTACTTTACTGAGACTTATAATCCATGAACGGTGAGGACTTATAATCTGTTATGAGAGTTATGCTAATGTATGCTAATTTATGTTATTTATAAATGAGCATGTGCTTACTGGAACTACGGAGTCTTGTTGTAGATTGCATAACATATTAAGCGGAGCGCATTTACACTGACAGTAATTCCAATAAGTCATACTGTTCTTTTTTGTCCCTTTATTATCACTACCTTTAACTTATAACCTTAGTTTACATTCTATTCTTTGAGTCTTTCACAACATGTATTGTTCGCATAATAAACTATTGTATATAACCCACTCTTCAGCAATACAACAAATTAATAAAGATTCTAGTTTACATTAAACAACTTGAAAAACATAAACCACCTTGGCCGATCATCCACTACCGATGACTTGACAGGATATAAGAAAGCTTTGGTCTCAATTCATATTAAACGTCCCTAAACTATTTCTTGTAGTTGTTTATGCCCAATCATTAACTCAAAGTTTCAAAGATATATTTAACTCAATGTTGACCAGGGCCCAGTGTTGTTTAAAAGCCGATTGACGTTAATCCAGGATTATGTATCAGTTAATTCCTGCAGTGCCAATGCCCTCCTTCGGGGTCAATCCCCGCACATCAGGGCTAAGTCCCGGGGGGTGGGGACTATCATATGAAATGTACGGGATGCTGGTCTGAAATTTTGAATTAAACCCCCAAAGGACACCAATCTGGGCGTGGCTTAAACTTTTTATGATCATGACTACTTAAAGATGCCATTAAAAAAATACAGACCAACAAGAGTTATAGCGACTTTATGACGATAAAGACTTGGTCATCGAATAATAAATCAATTATCCATTAATAAATCAACTAAACTGCAGATACCGTGAACGATCTATTGCGCCACATTTGATCAAATACAAACAGTGATAAGCAACAGACCACTGCAAGGACCAATCAAACAATGTGGAAAAATATTTTCTCGAAATGATTCTGATTTATCCATTAATGGACTTAAAAGCATTGTCATTAATCTTTGGTTATTCTTCTCGTGTCACCCTAAACGATCATTTTGATGATAATTTTCCGTCCTAAACGAGACGACGGGCATCCCCGTACCATTCATACGGGAGTCGCCCGCTGCCCCTACCCCCCCCCCCCCCCCCCCCCCCTCACATGACTTAATCAAGCTGTTTAAATGACCCTGTGGTACTGGATCAAAGAACAGAATGGCAATTCTCCTAATCCTGGCACATCAAATCATTCATTAGTTGAAGGTAGAGTAGTGAGTACCAGAGCAGTGTTTCCCCACTTCTGAGTATCTCTCTAGTAACAGATCCCTGTAAATTTATCTTTGTTGAGTAACTCATCACAGGAAATGAAGCCAGTATTTTATGAGGCCGAAAACACCAGGATTTCAAATTCCCCCGTGGTAAAGTGGGGGTAGGGCTAATAACCGACTCCCGAAAATTGAAACCTGAGGATGCCCGGGGAAATAGGCACTGCAGGAATCCACTTAAGCTCGGTCGTATAGTAGGCACAGGCAAAATGTCCTCTCAGACTTTGTGTCATAATAATTTGACAAAAATGATTACGTTGATCATTTTTGTGTGGTCAAAAAAATCTTGTAACTATGTTGGTCAAAAGAAATGTTACTTGTACCTTACCTTACCTTCTATGTATACCTAGCTAAGACTCAAAGGAAACTAAGTATCTGATTACATTGTATAGCCCTTATATTATAAACTCTATGTTTTTTTTTTTTCGAATAACACACAGTTACAATAAGTATTCAGTATTCCCCCGATTACCAAAGGCATGTTGTCCGACAAAGTTTTTGTCAAACGACGGGATTAAAACATGTACCTTTCAAGCAATCTCAGTTTTACGAGACCAGAGTTAATTGTTATAATTACCGTGCTATTCATATGTACTACGGGAAAATTCCATGCTTACTGCAATATGAGGGTATTTGTTTGATCCCAAAAAGGGTCCTTAGAAAGCTTGGTCAATTGAAATGAAAAACAAAAAACACTTCTCTGTGTACAAGTTAGCGCTCACTTTACTTTTTGCACGATGATTCCCATGGATGTTTCCTAGTCCTTGGGAAGTCGAGGAAAGAGACGGTTTTTTTTTTTAAATTTATGAAAACTGCGAGTATGAAAGCCACTGGGTAAAACCGCTAAGATTTACAGAGCGTAATATGAATTTTATTTGTCTCCGCTGCTTCAGTTTCTACACGGATCAATTTGTTTTGGTCTGCTGCTGAGAATATTAAGTCGAGATCACTCCACTGTTTTGATTATGAATTTCAGCTATTTCTCAGTAGCCAGGCTTTCAAATGTATTTGCCGGAACTATAAATATCATGTCATGAAAAATAAGCGTGCATCGCTAGAGATTTGAGTGGTTCTATTAACCGATTCCTTTTAATTTATTCAGGTTACGGGGTACCTTCAGATCGAAAATTTATTGAAATTTTTTTTGGCGTCAAAGTAAAGTTTACAGAATGAACTTTCATCCAAAAAAAAGTATTATAGAAAAACAGTGAAAATTGACGGAGAAATAACGGTATAACTTTTGTGGGCGAGGTTTGTTTATGAAGCGATATGTTTTTCTAAGCGCTGTTTTCTCAAAGTTAATTTTTCGCTTGTAGGGGACACTTTAAAGAGCTACAACTCAAAGGAATTTGTTCGATTTTCCTCAAATTTGGACAGAAGCTAGGCTAACATATAGTCAACAAAAAGGTGTCGGCGAATTTCTTATTTCCGAAAACTTTTTCGTCAAGAGCCATTTCCGTGCGATCACTCCAATTTTTTTCTCCCTTTTTCGAAAATATTTTGTAAATTTTCATCGCAATTGAATATATGGGAAATCGCCGACACGTTTTTTAGCGCTTCGTGTCCGGAAATTCGAGAACAAATCAAATTAGCAAAATACAATAATCGCTTTGAGTTATAGCGTTTTAAAGCTGATTCGGACGTTCGAATTAAGACGTCATAAAAAATTCGACAATTCATTTTATTACCAAATGGTTTCCATATTTAGATAGCCAGCTCTATAAGCTATAATTTGATATTTGGGTTTAGGTATATTAAGTGTAATCTCAAGACGCTAGAGCTGTTATACTGGAGACACCCCCGAAGGTACACGGTGTGGTTTGGTACCACTAAGAGAATAGATAAACCTGTTAGAGGTTAAGATTTGTGGTTTGGTACCACTAAGAGAATAGATAAACCTGTTAGGGGTTAAGATTTGTCGTTCGGTACCACTAAGAGAATAGATAAACCTTTTAAGGGTTAAGATTTGTGGTTTGGTATCACTAAGAGAATAGATAAACCTGTTAGGGGTTAAGATTTGTGGTTTGGTACCACTAAGAGAATAGATAAACCTGTTAGGGGTTAAGATTTGTGGTTTGGTACCACTAAGAGAATAGATAAACCTGTTAGGGGTTAAGATTTGTGGTTTGGTACCACTAAGAGAATAGATAAACCTGTTAGGGGTTAAGATTTGTGGTTTGGTATCACTAAGAGAATAGATAAACCTGTTAGGGGGTTAAGATTTGTGGTTTGGTATCACTAAGAGAATAGATAAACCTGTTGGGGGTTAAGATTTGTGGTTTGGTATCACTAAGAGAATAGATAAACCTGTTAGGGGTTAAGATTTGTGGTTTGGTATCACTAAGAGAATAGATAAACCTGTTAAGGGTTAAGATTTGTGGTTTGGTACCACTAAGAGAATAGATAAACCTGTTAAGGGTTAAGATTTGTGGTTTGGTATCACTAAGAGAATAGATAAACCTGTTTGGGGTTAAGATTTGTGGTTTGGTACCACTAAGAGAATAGATAAACCTGTTAGGGGTTAAGATTTGTGGTTTGGTACCACTAAGAGAATAAAGAGAATAGATAAACCTGTTAAGGGTTAAGATTTGTGGTTTGGTATCACTAAGAGAATAGATAAACCTGTTGGGGGTTACTGGATTTGTGGTTTGGTACCACTAAGAGAATAGATAAACCTGTTAAGGGTTAATGGATTTGTGGTTGGTATCACTAAGAGAATAGATAAACCTGTTAAGGGTTACTGGATTTGTGGTTGGTATCACTAAGAGAATAGATAAACCTGTTAGGGGTTAAGATTTGTGGTTTGGTATCACTAAGAGAATAGATAAACATGTTACGGGTTACTGTATTTGTGGTTGGTATCTCTAAGAGAATAAATAAACCTGTTGGGGGTTAAGATTTGTGGTTTGGTACCACTAAGAGAATAGATAAACCTGTTAAGGGTTAAGATTTGTGGTTTGGTATCACTAAGAGAATAGATAAACCTGTTAGGGGTTACTGGATTTGTGGTTTGGTACCACTAAGAGAATAGATAAACCTGTTAAGGGTTAATGGATTTGTGGTTGGTATCACTAAGAGAATAGATAAACCTGTTAAGGGTTACTGGATTTGTGGTTGGTATCACTAAGAGAATAGATAAACCTGTTAGGGGTTAAGATTTGTGGTTTGGTATCACTAAGAGAATAGATAAACATGTTACGGGTTACTGTATTTGTGGTTGGTACCTCTAAGAGAATAAATAAACCTGTTGGGGGTTAAGATTTGTGGTTTGGTACCACTAAGAGAATAGATAAACCTGTTAAGGGTTAAGATTTGTGGTTTGGTATCACTAAGAGAATAGATAAACCTGTTAGGGGTTAAGATTTGTGGTTTGGTATCACTAAGAGAATAGATAAACCTGTTAGGGGTTAAGATTTGTGGTTTGGTATCACTAAGAGTGTTTGAGACGAAAATGATCACTGTCAGAGTTAATCTGTGGTACATTTTAAAGTATTAAAACAGAACAATATTATTCAGAAATAATTGATACCTCTTGGGAGTAAACATTAAGGTGCCTGTGTGAGCCTTTCCCACAAATCCAGCTTCTGGTACATTTCAGTGGTTTCTTTCAAATTTTCCGACGATCACCTCGGGTATTTTATATGGGAGCTCCCCCCCCCCCTCTCCCCCCGGGCTTTCTGGTACCTTTAAGGGGTTTGTTGTATATGGAAGCTCCCCTTCCTCCCCTCCGGGCTTTCAAGTACATTTCAGTGGTTTCTTTCAATTTTTCCGACGATCACCCCGGGTATTTTATATGGGAGCTCCCCCCCCTCCCTCAACTAACCCGGGTGAATGTGTTGCAGTAAATGCGATATTTTAGGATATGAGTGTTCTTACTGTTAGACTGTTTATTAATAATGATTAAAAGTGAGGAATACTGAATACATTGTACCTTGTGTTTAGTCACTACCACAGTAGCGGAGCCAACAATGATTATTGCTAGGTGTACCACTAAGGTAGTACACATAATATGAACCACAATTTCTAACTTTGATGTTTTTTGACCATTCACAGCAGTTTCCATTCCAGTGAAAACACGCCGTCCTGCTGATCTGACCGTCTGCCACTTTGGGGTGACGACCATTCATCCAGCCGGGTGCATTTGTATCACACTTGTATAGGGGTGGACAGGAAGTTGCCATTCTTGAACCTGCTGAACCTTCAAATCGGAACCAGCCAGGACCAATTCCACTGTCACATTTGGTACTCACTCGGCCATACGTCATCTTTCTGTCTCACTATTAAGGCTTTGATAATTTTGGCATTCTGATAAATAAAATTAAATTAACAAAGTCAAGCATCAATGTGAGACATAATGGTTACAAAATATAACCTATCAGCAACAGAAGAAACGTATTTTCAATCTTTTTTATGTTCCACCGCCATCCTCTTATCAATGTTTCAGGTAGTTTGTTAGTCTACGCACGTAAAATTCCAAAAAGGGGATTAGGGAGATATGTACAGAATATGAACTATACTGAGTAAAATAGAAAAGTGGAGGGCAAGTGACTCTGCGGAAATTTTTCAACATCGTTTGTCTCTTGTTAGGGGCTTTTATCTGTTTTACAAATCATAACCATGACACGAATAACCAAGTGTGAATGATTCATTCGTAAATACCAATACTCGGCTTTTTTTTAACCAAGAAATATCAATGATGCTCGACTGCTTACTAGCGTTAAATCGTTTCCTTTCTTCTTCCGATGATGTAAATAAAACAAAAAACAACATTTAACAGGATCCAAAAAAAAAAAATATTGCAATGTTTCCATTTTCCCGTCTCTTCACCAGACCTCCTCCCCCTTCACTCAGTAGGTTTGTTTGTTTGTTTTCCAACTTATTAATGGCCGATGGCAAATTGTAAATACATGTATATCGATTGAAGTTATAATTAGTTACGTTCATGCTCATTTGGACCAGTCGTATCACCAACTTTAACAACCTCGGCCCCAGGGCCTTCTCCGTTTTCAAATCATGGGGAGAGCGTTGAATCACCAAGGTGGCAAAATACTTCAAGAATCGTGAAATATAGTTTTGTCACGTGACACGCAATAAAATTCTGTTTTCAGAGGATTGGCAGCCGTGTTTTTTTATCTGAAACCGTCGATCATACGAAACGTAGACATTTCATCATGTTTTACACGATGTCTGAGTCGTTCATACATGTACGAAACGTAGACATTTCATCATGTTTTACACAACGTCTGAGTCGTTGTTCATACAGGTACGAAACGTAGACATTTCATCATATTTTACACGACAATTCATTTCCTTCCTCTTAATTATAACAGAAGCAGCTAATATAACTGCCAATTGTGACAAAAAAAAATGAATTTAAGAAAAATATCAACTTGCAACTGATAATCATATTATAGTAGTACGGAACAAGGACATTTCTTGTGTTTAATTAAGCGAATTGCTTATAATTGTTATTGCTAATGCGTTCTGCTGAAAGGTATATAGAAAGCCACGGGAATGCGAGGTTGCTTTTCGCAGTCATAATCTTCTACAAGCAAAATTACACCTTAAAAGGTCATTTTCAATTGTTTTGGCTTAACGGACTCACAGTTTTAAAGCACGGTAGTTGACTCGCCAATATATTTTGTTTTATTATTTGAAAATAAATCGTTGTTGTTGCTGTTGTTGTTATATTTTCCCTGCATAATTCTTGTTTGAACGGTACTACGTAATTGTTGATATTGTCTATTGTCAAATCATTCCAAGCTAGGAGTTAAGCCAAACAGTGACCAAACTAAAATAATCACGAAAGCGTTTTGCATCTCTTTGCTTGTGTTTTTCACTCTTTGCACCTGAACATCATGTTGTAATAATTGCAACATGTACTGAAAGTTTGAGATCAATGTAGCTTGTTTACCTGACGCAGGATAGCTGCAGTTTTTTCCACTTCCTATGTAAGGGTGGTTACATGAACAGTTGTAGGACCCCACAGTGTTTGTACATGAAGCAAAACTGTGGCAGTCGTGAATACCAATGTCACATTCATCGATGTCTGGGGAAATATTAAAAAGCAATGCATTAATAAGATTCTGCGAATACAGCCGCCTCTCTCAAGAAGTTTGACTTTACTCGACTGGTCGTCTTGAAATCTTGGCTTGTAAGGACAATGGGTAATCCTTCTCCCTGTCAACGGATTCCGGGAAATACGAAAACGCGTCGTCTGATCCGCTCCCGGCCGCTAGGGGCGTTCGCGCGAGGCTATAATAAGATATTCAGTGTGCGATATTGTAACATCAACGGGCAGATATGGTGAGATTGGAGAACTATTTGTTGTGTTGAGTTGAGTCTTCTAAAAGTGACTTTTCCAGTAATGCTTTCTTGTAAACACCACAGTTTCATGGTAACAGGACGATTTTCTCTGAGAGAAAATTACTGATTGTTAAAAGGTTTTTTTTTATAATTTAGAAACACAAGAGACTATTTTTTTTATTACTCATGCGCATAGCGCGCATGACGGTAAGGTGTGGGAGCCGTTTTCCTTCGTCACTTTTTTTTTTTGTGTTTCATTTGTGCATGCAAATTCATGCACGCATATATTATTGCTAGCCGGGTCGTCAGGTCACATAAACGTTCTACAGAAATGGCTGCCGCGCTCGGCATGTGCTTTGTTTTCAAAACCATAGTTTTGTCTTGTCGGAGTAATAACACACATCCAAAATATTCAAAATGGAAAGAGAAAGCTTTAAAGAATACTCAGAAGCCGCTGTAGTTGAGAAACAGGAGAGCTTTCTTTAAGCGACGAAATCTTGCTTCGAGGAACTCCATACGTTTTTCTCAATGCCGCGGGGTGATGTTTCTTTCGAAGAAGCGGAGTCTTAGAATTTTCAAGCAGCCAAGGGACTTTATGCCATAAAAGAAATAACATTTTTCGGTGAGAATTTATGTTGATATCAATTTGTGGTTGACGTTTTCTTAGTTTGTGTTCTCGTTAGTTTTGGAGAAATTTTCCACGATATTATGTAAACAAAACAAGACTTCAATTTTATAGTTCTATTAAACTTCACACACGGCGCCTTACGCAAAGATGTCTGTGTATGTTTTTGAAATTTTGATTTCCAAATCAGTTTCTCGGGCAATTTTCAATACTATTTTATTCGGAGTAGTCGTACCAGTTATTGACAAAAAATATGGATGCACTGTTTTGCAAATACGCATTAAATTCTATTTCTACAATTGGGCGAAACTGTAGAATACCCGGCCACTTATTTGCATGTCATGGAATATAAATAGTTTCTTTTGTTTTCATATACCTCGTTCTACCAAACGTTTAGGGATATGTAAATAAGTGGCTGCTGGGTATTCTAAAATCGCTCCTTATTTTGTGATGTTTATAAATAAATGTAATTTGCAGACGCTACAAGCGCTACGCGCTGCAATTAGGATTAAAAAAAGCCAAACCTTCCGGAAGCAGAAAATCACCGAATTCTGATAAGCGATTAACTCTTTTATTCAAGGGAAAAGACATTTTCATTCAAGGAAATATGAGTTTCATGAGGTTGCCTATTTACCGAGTTAGGATTTCGAGTTGGATTTCGAGTTGGATTTCGAGTTAGGATTTTTTTGGCGGGATTTTTTTGGCGGGGCTTCAATAAATTTTATTTTTTCAGTGGTTTAACGTACTTTGTCAGCGGTGTTGCACATCGTCTTGAGGTGTTTTCAAGATGGAGGAGGATGGAAGATCGGTAACGTAACGGCAATCTTGTTTACAGTCAAACCGGATCTTCTTTTGCGAGCAACTTTGCTAACTTGCGCTGCAACATTGGTATGTTGATTGACAGTTTGCTTCGAGCAAGCTGGAAGTTGTGTGAGCAAGTTGCAACTTTCGCTAACAAGTTCCTATTTCAAATTTGTTGTCATTTACTGGATTTCTGAATTGAAAGTACTTGGTTTGGTTATCTTGCAGTATTCCATAAACTCTACAATGTCAGGAGTAGAAACTGTTCGTTCCTTCCAGCCAGGTTTACCGGGAAAATACGTCCCGTGTTGTAAAAATCTGAATGCTTTTAGTTATGAATTATTCATTAAATTTTGAGTGGCTTTTCATTTGCGTGTCTAATCGGCCGGGGTTTTAATCATTAAAATCTTTTGTAAAATAATGTTTGATTTCAAGAGAATTATACACCAGACAAAACCTATATGTGATCCCAGAAATGTTACCCGGTTTAATATAATTTTGTTTTCAGACTGGCACATGATATATCCAGAGGGGCTATGTTGCGAAGTGTCACGCAACGCTACAAACTTGAAAAACTTCCAATTCAAAACAATCCATCCAATTCTGGGGAGCTGAGTGCTCCAAAATGTCTCAAATTGTTCACACATGTAAATAATCTATTTGTCATGATTTAGTTTCGGATATTTTCCCGATCTTGGAATCGTATCGTAGGGCTCAATATATATCTTCTCAATGTCTAATAGTTGAGCATTATGAAAAAAAATTGTTTGTCTCGACACAAAAATAGCACGCTTCAGTATTTAAAACATAGTCGGCTTAGAAAATTTCGCTTTGTAATTTATTATTACCACAGACAAACCTAATATTTTATGTGTTTTTTTATTCGCTTGAGAGAGAGAGCAATGAAAATTTATGGACTTCATTCAAAACAGATCAACTACGGCAGCTATTAGAACTCTTCGCGTACGTGACCTAGCTTGACGTTGAGATCGCTTGCGCTTGTTATTTTAAATTCCTTTAGAGCATTGAAAGCACACTACTTCCGTAGAAGAGAGAAAAATAAGACAACTTTTGGGTTGATTCCACAGCAATCAGTACCGGTGAAGAACCTTAGTCCATGCTCAACTGATTATTATAAGCTGAATGCAACTTCCAGACATTGAGATACTGACATGTACTGAGGCGTATGATTACGGAATGGGGAAATACCAAAATGAAATCAAGACAAATATACTATTTATATGTGGGAAAAATCTGAGACCTTTCGGAGTACACAGCACGGCAGAATTGAAGGATTTTGCCCGATTCCACAGCGTGAATTTGTTTGATATCAGCCCGACGTTTTTGCCTGCGTGACATATCTCGCGACATATCCCCTTTAAAAAGTGTTGACGGGCTTGCACGACTCCTGCAGTTCGCAAATAAATTCTAAAGCCTTCAAAGCTTAGCCTTTACTAGAATGTCTTTTAGGGATTTTCCTTTGCGATATGATATGAGGGGAGGCTCCTTGAAGATTTCTCTCAGATGTGGTTTGTTCTGTATAATAAGCCATTTCCCCATGAGTATGTCCTTTTATAGTCTTGGCAACGCCGGGTGGTATTGCGTTACAAAGGGCAGTATTTTCTTACGTTTTTCTGTTCTAGTGACGTTTTTCTATCGGAGAATTTGACCTCTGAGAGGTGTTTTTCCACATGTACACTCCAAGCTGAGTAACTTCTGTCCTTCAGGTGTGTTTCGAAATTTCTCGTGCTTTCCTCAAAGGTAAATTTAGAGGAATTTGTTCTTAGAATTGCCTTAGGCTTCCCGTTTGATAAAGCCTTTCGTGACGCCTGGTGGGTGACACGAATAGAAAGGTCTCTGTAGGTTTGTAATGTGTTCGCACGTCAAGGATAGACTCCCTGTGGAATCTTTCACCTTTGTACACTTTCGTGTCCGAGAATACAGTTTCTGTTTCAGATATTTCAGCCGTGAATTTGATTGTGGGGTGAAAACTGTTTTTAAGGAATTCTTCTATTTTGTCTCTGCTTGTGTCCCACATTGATATGACGTCATCAATAAATCTTCTCCAAAGGATGGGTGTAATGCTGCTTTGTCTGAGTATTCCTTTTCCTATTTTGGCCATGAAAATGTTAGAATTGTTAGCAAAGGCTACGGCCATTTTCGTGCCCATGGCTGTTCCATGGGTTTAAAGATAATCTTTTGCTTTGAATTGGAATTAGTTTTCTTGTAGGATCAGACTGAGCATTTATCTTAAATACCTGGTAGGGACGGGAGGGTTTCTGTGGTGAAATTCTTCGTATGCTTCGCATACAGTGGTAATACCCTCTTCTTGTGGTATGTTCGTGTACAGACTAGTGACGTCCATTGAGACGAGAATGGTGCTTCTAGGCAGTTTGATATTCTCGATGAAGTTAATAAAGTCTGTTGTATCTTTTAGATACGAAGCTTGTTTTTGTGCTATTGGCTGAATGAGGTGGTCAACAAAAGCTGAGATCCGTTCTGTAGGGCCGTCACACCCTGATATTATTGGTCTTCCGACAGGTGTCGGTTTGTGAATCTTTGTGAGTGTGTAAAACACTGGGATTCGCGGAGGATCGGGCGTAAGGGAAAGCCATTTAGCCGTCATTTCGTCGATGTGGCCTTCTAGAAGCAGTGATTTAATCAATCGCTGAACTCTTTTGGTTGTGGTTTCAACCATTGGGTTGTCTAGGGGTCGGTAGTTATTTATATCATCGAGTTGGACTTGACCCTCGTTAACTTTGTCTGCTCTGTTCATTATGACGGTTGTGGTTCCCTTATCAGTTTTTTTGAGCAGGGGTTGGAACGTTACCCACCACAGCGTAACCACCACACAGTGAGCCACCACACAGTGAACCGCCACACAGTGAACCACCACACAGTGAACCGCCACACAGTGAACCGCCACACAGTGAACCGCCACACAATGAACCCACCACACAGTGAACCCACCACACAGTGAACAGCCACGCAGCAAGCGGTGTGCGTTATGAGATTTAACCGTTGTTTAAACAATAGCCATCACGGCAAACAAGAAGCTATATTTCAGCGCGTGGAATTGAAAAAAATGTTCCTTTTCTAGGATTTTCAGCGATATTAATGTGACGCTGTCACTTTGCATGCTTTTGAAGAGGATTTTAGGTCACTTTATCGGTCGTTTTTAAGAGTATTTTCCTGTATTTTTAACAAGACAGTTCACAGAGCTTTAGTTTTATTCCGCTCATAGCATGACTTGTTATGCAGTATGTTGCAGACGTGAGCAGATCGGTTTACGTTTACTGTCTAGAAAGTTCTGAATTTTATTGTTTTGGTTTATAGGATTTCATGAGAGGTTAAATCACGTAATGATTGGGATTACATTACTCATCTGTTACATATGTTACACCCCGGGGGGTACTCAACAAAGTTTTGTACGGGGATGCTCCGCTTCGAGGTCCAAACCCTTACCCTTTTATATACCGTTTTTGACAATAAAGGTGCCCCTTTCATATACCTTTCAATGAAAATGGTACCCCTTTCATATAGCCTTTACGTGCGTCTGTTTGATGTATTTTGAAAAAAACCCTTTTTATAACACTTAAATGGCAGTTTTCCTTGCCTTTTTATGCTTCAACGGCGTGTTTTCGCTACCCTTTCCTATTCTTCGTGAAATCCCCACCCTTTATATACTTCAACTCGTAAAATTCCGACCCTTTTTCACATACCTCCAGCCTCAAAAAGGTACCCCTTTCGGGCGGAGCATCTCCGTATTGCCCATTATAGGGAGTAACCCCCCCCCCCCTCCCCGGGGATGTCACAGTCACAGCTAGGCGAATGTGTTTACCTGCGTATAACTACAAGTAGTTTAGTGTTATTTCTTTGAGTTAGCGTAGAGCTCAGCTCCCCAGAAGGGCATATTAAAGAGAAATATCCCGTCTTCCTCATGGCTACAATTAAATGTTGCATTCGAGTACAATGACTGCCTTAGCCTTAGCTGATCTCAATCGGTTTAGTTGACACTATCGTAAACTGAACTTTCGTACCTTCTCTTAGATTTCTCATTCCTTTACACATTTGTTTTTCATCCATAATTTGGGATGTACAATTAATTTAGCCTTTCTTCTTTAAGAATTTAGGGGTCTACCCGGGTCTACTCTTTTAAGTTTTTTTGGTTGAAGCCGTTCAAAAGTGATAATTCCACCAACTCGCCTAGGTCTCCCGGTAACAAAAATTTTCTGAGCCCACGCGGCTGTCACGCGTCCTTTATTATCTTCTTGTTCGATCTTTTTTCGGCCTATTTTTCCGGAATTATAGTTGAAAGAAGAAAAAATTATAAATGTCATAGGTTTTAATGTTCAGAGTGACATTTTTTTTTAAATCTATTTCGATTCTTAACGAACCCGCATGTTGTTGACTTCCATTGTCTTTTAATTTGTATATTTTTATCATTATTGTTTAGATATTAGGTCCTCTAATGATATCAGTTTTTTACTTTGTAACTCCTGAAAGAGAAACCCTGTTTAAATAAAGGTATCTGTCCAGCTATCTATCAGATCAGATCTATCTCTTTTAACTCTTCGCGTGACTGAATCGTATAACGCAGCTTATATATCTGGTTGATTCACTGTGTGGTGGTTTCGCTGTGGTGGGTAACGTTCCAACTTTATATGTTTTTTTTTACTACCTTATTACATGAAATTATGGCGACACTTAAGTTTAGCGAATTTAGCGATTTTTCAAAAAATCGCTAAATTAAAATGCACCAAAATTAAGTGTCGCTAAATTTAAATCGTCGCTAAATTAAGGTGAGTACAACATGAAATTCCGCCATCTGGTCAGTTTCACACAATAATGCTGTTTGACGGTCGATTATGAAGTGTATCAGATGTCTCGTACACACTAAAAGGAGCACTGACATTGTGTGAAAATGTAGATATGAATGAGGACAGCATTAAGATATGATATTACAGTTGCAGTTTCGTTTGTTTCGTTCAAAATTAAGTCTCAGAACGATTTTGTTTTTATCGCATTAAAGTGATTTAAATGAAGCTATTGACGTTTATAGATGTTCTATTATCGTCGTAAAAGTTTTGAATAAATTCGCCAAAGGTTCAGTTCGTGAAATCGCGAAAATTAAGTGACTTATGTTCCAAAATTTACAAAAAATCGCTAAATTAAGGCTGTTCCGAAAATGCGGAGTGCGGAGTGCGGAGTGCGGAGTGCGGAGTGCGGAGTGCGGAGTGCGGAGTGCGGAGTGCGGAGTGCGGAGTGCGGAGTGCGGAGTGCGGAGTGCGGAGTGCGGAGTGAAAAAAAAAAATTACTAAATGGAGTGAAAATAAAAATCACTAAATTTAAGTGGAATGCTGCTTATAATTTTACCATAAACTGATAAAAAAGGAACGATTTCTTTTTATATTTTGTTTTTAGGGTAACTAACATTCGATAACAGTTACAGACAAATTTTAAATTTAAAAGAAAAAAATTATAGAAAACAACAAACATTTACGCAGCCACTAAACAGCTTGACGAAAGCGTGGCCATTGCCGATTGAGTTGTTTTTATTGATATTTTACTGTTAATCCACGCCGCTGTTGTCAATAAATTTGTGGTTCGATGTGTATTTTATTCGAGTTTAAAGTGTAATAAAGAGTGGCATGCCTACGCGACTCCCACGCGCGTGTTTTAGCCTTTAAGAAAGTCAGCTCGTACGAGTATATCTTTTAGAGAACGTTCCCTTTTGTATGATATTAGGGGCGGTTCTTCGTATATTTCGTTTAGTAATGGCTGCTGTTTTATAAGATGCCAGTGTTTCATGATGATCTGTTTTAAGTTAGGCACTGATGGATGATATTTCGTTACAAAAGGCGGGATTTACTTGTCTTCTTTTTGTTTTTGTTGGATGAGCGCTTTATTTCTGTCTTCAAAAGTCACTTCTGAGAGGACCCTTTGAACAATTCTCTTGGTAACCTCTTTCAAGTAGATGTGTTTTGAAGTTATTTATGTTCTCCGTCTTGAAATAATCTTTTTGAAGAGTTAGTTCTGAGAAGTCTGAAGCCTTTTTTTGACTCCAGATGGGTGGCATGTAGAATAATGGGTGGGTGCGTACATCGAGTACCGATTCAGCTATGAATCTCTCGCCTTTGTAAACGTTAGTGTCCAAGAAGCATATTTCTGTTTCGGATATCTCAGCCGTAAATTTTATGCTTGTATGATGTTTGTTTGCACTCAATGAACCGTAGTATATCTCCTTTGGTTGTGTCCCAAAGGGAAAAAATGTCGTCAAAAAAACATTAATTCCAAACGAGCGGTTTTAAAGTACTTTGACTTATGATTTCTGTTTCTACCTTTGCCATGAAAATGTTTGCAAAAGCGACTGCCATTTTGGTGCCCATGGCAGTTCCGTGAGTTTGAAGGTAGTTTTTCCATTAAAATGGAATGAGTTCTCTGTTAAGATAAGTCTGAGCGCTTTTTGAAGTAGTCGTGTAGGAATAGGAGGTTCATTTTTGTGAAAGGCGTCATAGGCCTTGCATACTATATTGATTCCCTCCTCTTGCGGGATATTCGTATATAGGCTCGTTACGTCAATAGAAACAAGGATTGTGTTTCCTGGGACTTTCGTTTGTTCTACGAACTTGATGAAATGAGTCGTATCTTTGAGATATGACTCTTGTTGTTGTGCTATCGGCTGAATGAGTTTGTCAACGAGTGATGATAGTTTCTCTGTTGGGCCATCACACCCTGATATAATTGGTCTTCCGACAGGGCTCGGTTTGTGTATCTTTGTGAGGTTGTAAAATATTGGGATACGAGGCGGGTCAGTGTTTGACAGAAACTTTTTAGTCATTTCATCCGTTATTTCCATAATAGAGTTCGTCAATTAGTTGTTGAAATATGTTTCTTTAACCATGGGTTCTGGAAGAGGTCTGTACTGTTTTTCGTTATCTAATAGGTTTTGGCCTTCTTTCATTTTATCTTCCGTGTTTAGAACTACAGTAGTTGTTCCTTTGTGTTTAATACGATTTGTATTTCCGCGAGCTGAGTTTTAACCTCTTCTAAATAGCTTTCAAGCGCAACGGATGGTTGCACTAGTGGATTCCACGAAGATTTAACGTGGAAAGGGTGAGGTTTTTTGTTTTCCCCGTGAAAAAAAGTATTGTAGACGCATTCTTCTTGCGAACTGATGGAAGCCACGCAAGAGTTGCCTTTTAATTTGTATTTCGTTTGTCACGGGTGTAGGAATATATTTTAAACATCTTCCTAGTAAATTGATCTGATCATTTGTAAGTTCTTTATCAGAGAGGTTTTTGATGTGTTTTTTTTTGTTTTTCTCTAAAGGTGTATTAAGTGTTTTTTTTTGTGCTTGATTTTTTTGCGTTCATTCCTCTTTTTACTTGCTGGCTGACTTTGAATGGCTTTGTTTTTCTTTAGGTGAAGTGACTTTGAATGGTTTATTAATGACCCTGTTTTTATAATAAGACTCAGAGAAAAGGCATGTATATTGTTTATTTGACATCATTTCGCTGAATTGAGAAATCTTCTGTTGAATTTTCTATCCAATCCAGATGCGACAACTGTGGAAAGCGTTCTACCGTTCTTGCCAAACATTTGCATATTTGACAACAGTGGCGTGGATTAACAGTAAAATATCAATTAAAAAACAACTCAATCGGCAATGGTCGCGCAAATGTTTGTTCTTTTCTGTTATTATTTCTTTTAAATTTGTCTGTAACTGTTATCGAATGTTATCCTAAAAACTAAATAGAAAGAAAATCGCTCCTTTTTTATTTAGGGTAAAATTATAAGCAGCATTCCACTTAAATTTAGAGATTTTTCTTTTCACTCCATTTAGTTTTTTTTTTTCACTTCATTTAGTTTTTTTTTTTCACTCCGCACTCCGCACTCCGCACTCCGCACTCCGCACTCCGCACTCCGCACTCCGCACTCCGCACTCCGCACTCCTCATTTTCGGAACAGTCCTAAATTAAAGTGCCGCTAAATATGGATTTTTCAAAATCGCTATTTATAACGTGTCGCCAAAATTTCATGTAATAAGGTATGTTTTTGTCACGCGATAGTTCTTTGAGTGCATGTCGCTCTCCATGTGACAGGTTGTCCTTTGGTCTATCAAATCTCAAATTTGACCTCTTCTAAGAAGGTCTCTAGTGCTACTGAAGGCTGGGCTGGTGGTTCCCAGCTTGACTTATTAAACGTGGAAAGGGTCAGGTTCTTTCTCTTCCCCGCGAAATATGTATTGAAGGCGCATTCGTCTAGCAAATAGATTATTAAAATCTGCGAGTGCTGGCGCCTGATACTTCTTCTTCTTTTTCTTCTTCCATTAAACTTGCCTCCTTCACTTTCTCTTGTTACGGGTGCCCGGGAATGAACTTTAAACCACGGGATAGTAAAGTAATTTGCTCATCTGTCAGTTGTTCATTTGACAGGTTTTTGATATGTTGCTTGCGTGACTCAACGGCATTAAGAAAACGTTTTCTATTTTTGTCTTTTTCTCCGCTCTTTTCTTTTGCGGCATTTAACCGCAAACTAGCCGATTCGTTGCAGCTGGATTACTAGTAACCATCTCGAAAAAAACAACTCTACATCCTTACACGAAAATCCAACTCGAAATCCAACTCGAAATCCAACGAAAATATTTTGGATTCATGACCGCACAGCGCGCGATCGAATTACATTTTACACGCGATCGAATTACATTTTATACAAAATTTGCATGAAACGAAGCTTGGCTTTTAAAAACTAATATATGGCAAAATCAAAGCAGTTATTTAAGGAACTAGCTTTATAGAAGAATTCTATTTATTTGGTCTTGAAATCACAGAGTGTTTTTTCCATGATGCATCACGCAAAATTTATTTTTAAAAAGTTTCACGGGAGGGGGAGTCTAGCGGGCCAGGAAATCCGGGCGGAGGGGGAGGGGTCAAAAAATCTTGCCATCCGTCTGTGGGGTGGCGGGGGGGGGGGGGGGTGGATTCTTTCTGGAATAACCCAATGTAATGCAACTGATAATTCACGGTTTGGAAAGTATTAGACTAGTGTGGGTTTGATCAGGAATCAATGAGTGATGGTGCAATGTGTGTCACGCAAAATTCGTTGAGGGGGGAGGGGTGCGTGACCCATTTAAAATAAACGGTAAAACTTTCTTACGCAAGCGCATGAGAATAGGCTACTGGTTAGCCTCTTGTTTTATAACAAAAAAAGCAAATAATGTTTTCTGATTATTGTAAACAAAAATGAACTGTTGGGTCTGCTCGCAAAATACCGTTTCCCCACCTGATGGCTCAATTAGTTCTTATAAATTCTAAAACCACAAGCAAAATTACTCGCAATGCTGTGTGCATATAGTTATAATACTGTATTGGAAAATTTAAAATCGCGACTACTTCGTTTCAACGGGCCGCTTGTGCCGCCACGATTTCAATCTCATCTATCCTGTTTATAGATTGCAGGCTAAGCCTGTGAATGTGCTTGATAACGAAGCGCGATGTGTCGCACTATACTCAGTTCAGACCACAGCGTGCGTTATACAATTAGGACACGCTATAGTCAAAATTTTGGCGTAAAAAGGTAAAGTAAGGAATCGGAAAACTGCGCGACTGAAGAATAAATCTACGCCATACGATGTCAAGTACGAAAAATTAAACGGGTATTAAACGGATATTCATTTATTTTTCATGTTTTGGTTCATTTCGGCTTTTAGGATTTCACGCTCAAGATTCCGGATTCCGGATACCGGATTCCGGATTCCTGGGAATAGGTTAACTCAAAATTAGACATGACGCGAAAGAAACTTACAAGTGTGGCACAAGAATACTTCAACAGCAACGATAAGGTGGATGAATATTTAGTGGACTACAACCAACCTCTCTTTATTATTTTGATGAGGCATCGGTTGTGAAAACTATTCACACTGCATACATTAACCCTTTAACTACCAAATTTCTTTGGGTTCCCAAAGCAGTTTTGTGGTGCTAGGCAATCTGTAGAATTTCGTGACTGCATATAAATAGCTCACATAAAAATATACGCTGTTTCAAATCAACGTGGGCTCGAATTTTCATTGTGACGTCAGTATTCAGCCGTTGCTCGCTCGATTAGCGATCACACGGACTCGATTCTGATAAGAATTTGGTTTATAAGTGCTTTTTCGAGTCATTTTTCACTGCAGAAACCCCCAGGCTGGCATCATTAAGCTGGAATGGTGGGCAGAGGCAAACGTCTGAAAGAAACCAGAGGTGAGAGATGATTTGACTATGACTGGAACGCCAAAAGTATCTGTATCAAAACATGGCGGTCCATGAGTGAAGTTGTCTCTCTGGCCCTTCTGTGGTTGGATTTCGAGACCTACCAAGGCAATTTGGACGACTTTTGACTTCTAAAAAATGCAATCAGTGCAATATTTTGCCAGTTGGTCTGGGTGGCTCGACACTTATAAAAAATATATCAAACAGAGGTAGGTAGACTTGCATGCCGCCGGTATGGCTGTATTACCCAGAATTCCTTTCGGTCGTGCATTAGGATATTATAAGTTCGAAAGAATAGCTTTGATTGAATGGAAATTGCTCGGTCTGTTGAAATATTGATTGGAATTTCTTGTTGTTTTTTGTTGTTTTCCTGGGAAGTAGAAAACGGGCATTTCTGGATTTGCTGCCGAATGAACAACCATATGCAGCGGAAATCCACAGTTGTAGTCAAGTAGTTGGTTGTCAATGCTATGAAACTTATCGCTTTGCCCTAACAAGGGATCATTACTATCATTTGTGTAGATATGTGAAAGCTGAAGATTTTTAAATCACTACTAGTGATTTTCGTACGAATATATACGATTGGCAGTTAAAGGGTTAAAGTAAGGCATATAAGATTAGTACATATGAATAAATTATCACTTTGGCTCAACTGCAGTGCGGCGGGGATTGTGCAGGTACGAGGCGATGCGGTTTACATACGGGCAAGTCCTGGGAGCTAACGGCGGAATTGGTTTCACCACCCACCCTCCCATACATTCGCACTGTGACCATCCCCAATCTTCTTGCCGTTAGACAATGGATGCAGTGTTGGATAGTTTACTACCTTCAATCGCCAATACGGTAACAGTTACAGAGGCTTCCAAGGTATGGAAGTTCAACGGTATGCGTCTAATGCAACGTACAAGGTTAATCTGTTCCATATATAGCATAAACCTTTTGTTCATTAATCCAATCAAAATTCGATTTTTGAATCGAGGCTTATTTTGAATTTCACATTATTTATTCGAAGAGCGGATTATTGAAACGAGTATTGAAATCAAATTTGCAATAATGAATTCATTAATTCATTCTTGGCGGGAACGCTTGACCGGTTTTGACTGTAAGTGGCTGCTGGGTATTCTAAACTCGCTCATTATTTTGTGATGTTTATAAATAAATATAATTTGCAGACGCTACAAGTCCTACAAGCGCTCCGCGCTGCAATTAGGATAAAAAAAATCGCCAAGCCTTCCGGAAGCAGAAAATCACCGAATTGTGATAAGCGTTTAACTCTTTTATTCAAGGGAAAAGCATTTTCATTCAAGGAAATATGAGTTTCATTGAAACGTTTTGACCTTTTGAAAAAAATATTTTTGATTCATGATCATGAAAAAACAGCGCGCGATCTAATACATTTCACACGCGATCGAATTTCATTTTACACAAAATTTGCATGAAACGAAGCCTAGAAAAAAAACTAATATATGGCAAAATCAAAGCAGTTATTTAAGGAACTAGCTTTATAGTGTGTTTTATTCCATGATGCATCACGCAATATTTATTTTTAAAATGTTTCACCAGTTCATTGCACTCATCGCCACAGTTTTGACATTATAAAAGCAGAATCTCCTGAATTTTCATTACCTGTATATTTTGGGCTTCCAAAAATTAAGTGAAAATCCGGGCAGTAGGAGGGGTCTCTAGGCTTGGAAATCCAGGCGCGAGGAGGAGTCTAGCGGGCCAGGAAATCTTGCCATCCGTCGGTGGGGGGTGGGGGTCGGGTTAGGGTTCGATGTCACGATTTTGCATGCAAATTTATGCACATATATTTCAAATTGTACACTTCCGGTCCATAGACTTCCTGTTTAGTGACCGGATACTCCCACTTCCGGTAAACAGCGTTACTGAAGTGTCACGACAGCATCTCCTACAACTTACATTACTAATGTTCACGTTAGGTATATATAAGAATCACTGGCTTCATTGTGGTACAGCCTTCATTTACAAAACATTTAATAGTAAACAACATGGTTTGTAGGAACGATGACTGAATGAAAGGAGTAACTCCATGTCGGACATCTTCTTATGCGCATGGGTTTTGGCTGCTTGCAGCCTCTTGTTTTCGATGCAATTTTTGTCGCACGCAAGTTGCATCTTCAAAATCCCGTGTGTAAACTAGAGGCGATCTCAGTGCGATTTGGGCGCGATTTATTGTAATTATATGCTAGACAGGACTCTATTCAAACTAGCAATTACGCTAAATTAGATCAGTTCCTGTATAAATATTTGGTAACATAAAATAAATAAATAAATTTGTCACGCAAATCGATGCAACTAGGCGGCGATGTTTCGGAAATCACAGCAAATCGCAGCAAATATCGTACCTGAATCGCACAGAAATCGCCGCTAGTTTACACTTGCGACAAAAGTTGCATTGGAGAGCTCGACGAAAATCGTAAGTGTAAACGGGCCTTAATGGCAGATGTATTGATTTGAATATACACCGGAACAGTAATTGCTTGAAAACTAACAGGTGATATGATTTCGTTCTTCGTATTCCTTATTTACCCATGAAATCCTGCGGTGGTAGGGGATAAGGGCATGCCACAAACATTGGACAAGAAAAAAAAATTAAACCCCCGGCGGGAATCGAACGCATGACGCGTGTCACATACTAGGTTCGTATGTGTCACGTGTCCTGCATGCATACTGCGGCTATGATCAGCGATGTCGAAAGTGTCCTGGACGGCAGTAACGAAAGAAACAAAGGAAAAAAAAGAAAGATGAGAGATTTTGAGTTCATGAAAGAATTCGAAAGATGGGTTCAACATGTGAAAGACGAGCATTGGACATTGAATCTCCAACAAGAATCGAACCCATGTCCTTGGCAACAAACCGATCGAGGCCTCTTATCTTTTCTTACATTAAACAATCTTAAAGTTTGTTCTATTTTCACCTCTGCAAGTTTTGCCATCACCAGAGAATCCTGACTTGCAAGTACAGCCATAAGAGCCACGGGTATTCTTGCAGTTTGCATTGATGTCACAGACGGAGGGAGAAGCACTGCACTCGTCAACATCTAAACAAGCAGAAACAATATATTAAAGAAAACCGACAAATGTTTGAAATATTGTAGGCGGCGGCACGAGAACTCGGCAGTGAAGGTGGTGGGAACTGAAAGAAATAGAGAGAGAGAGAGAGCGATAACAGGCCAATCAGCGAAAGAGGAGTTGGGGGGGGGGGGGGGGGGGGGGTATAATCACCGAGTGAGAGGAACAGCGGTAACCGCCAAGATAGTGAGGTAACCGTAACCACTCTCACTTCAAGGGGCTATGTTGCAAGGTGAGTCTGCGCAATGAGTTCCTGTCATGTGACGTCACCTGACGTCACACATGTCAAATTTCTATTGTTCCCTCCCGGATCGCGGCAAGTTTTATCGCGCTTGCACTCGTGTCGAACCACGCGAGGTAAACAAACACGAGATCGATTTCGCTTTTAAATTCCTCCCCAACTTCCACCACTACTGGAAAACATCGAATTTTTCGAAGGTACGACTAACAAATCGCAGAAATAATTTACCAAAAATCTAGCCAAGTAAATACTCTAACTAATTTGTAAACTTGAGATCTATCCTTCCACGCAATACGACGGGATGGAACGGATTCGACAGTAATGGCCGCCGACTTGATAAAAAACCACCGGACGTTTTTCAAGTTGTTAGTACCCAGTATTCACCGGCCATCCTCGCGACATAGCCCCTTTAAGGAATTTTGTTCCACTAGGAGAATACAAACCCATTGTAACTGTCAGAAAATGTGCATCAGTATCGGTATTGGTGTATGCAAACGTACATTTTTTTTTTTTAATGTTACAATACGTTTACTGACCAAAAATTTTTTTGGTCATGCAAACGTACATACTACGCTGCACAAACTCCTTACGTTTTGAAAGCTAGAAAATGAAACTGATATGTTTAAAAACATCACCTAGGTTGTTATTGAAAATTTTATTTAGAGAGAGAGGAAGCGGTAACCGCCAAGAGATCTCGAGATCGAGGAGCTCTTCAGTAACAACAATTTCATCTACACATCAGTTTTCTTACATTAAACAACCTTAAAGTTTGTTCTATCCTCACCTCTGCAAATTTTGCCATCACCAGAGAATCCTGACTTGCAAGTACAGCGAAAAGAGCCACGGGTATTCGTGCAGTTGGCATTGTCGGCACAGATGGAGGGAAAAGCTGTGCACTCGTCAACATCTAAACAAATGGAAACACCATAAGAAAACCGACAAAGTTTTGAAACACTTACGGAAGCTAGAAGGAAGAAAGGTTATCCCACAACCATCATAATAGACTTTCTCAAAGTCCATTCCAATAATAATTTTCCATACGTTTCGTTCTTCGCGACTTAAATTTATCGAATAAAACTCGACTAAAAAACCAAGGTCGACTTGTGGCAAGTCTACTATCATAACAACTCCTAAATAAAAATCCGTACGTCGCACTTTCTTTGACTTCTATAAATTGAGTAATATGAATTTATTGTTATGGGTTTTGTAATTCTATTCATATATCATCAAGGACGCCATTCATAATTAATAAATGTTTAGCTGAAGGAGCCGTAGCAGTATGCTGTATGCAACTGAAATGTCGAAACTTTTGAAATTTTCGCCAGTATCAACCTTTTTAGTCTGTTCCATATATCTTAAATTTTGAAGTTGAAATGTTCAAGTTCGAGTCATCAGAATAGGAGTTAAAACAAGCGGGCATTGTCATTTCGAGCGATTATGGCCATACGCATGAACTCACCTTCTGTTTTCATATCGCAATAAGCGAGCACAGGCACACCAGGTTTAATAGAAGAAAACCAGTATTTTTTGCTGACCGCTTGGCCGCCTTTACTCGCCTTAATTTCTGTGCATGTTTCGGCTGGCAACTCGGGGATGGATCCGAGGGGAACTGGAAATAAAGCAGAGATATTGTTCATTTATTAACGTGCAATTACTTTGCTATATCACCTTCTTGTCCTCCTCATTCATTGAACGATTTTATTAATTACCTCTGTTTTCGTCTCTTCTGAAATAAAATCTGTCTGGGTTTGGAACGAAATCCTCGGGTCTGGCTTCTTTAGTTCGATTACTGAACTCGCACATAGAAAGAGAGATTATCCAGTTGAAACTTTGACATCGATCGTCTTTACGACACGACAATACGCACGTATGTGGGAGGTCTGCAAACATCGTCTTGTAGACGTGTCCCTGCAACATCCAGCCTAAGATGGACTCCTCGGATACACCGCCAGTGCATTGCTGAGCCACTACTCTGAAGAACATTTGAGTCAGGAGAAGCAGAACAGAGATATGGAAGAATTGTCTTGCCATACTGCTGCCCTTTACTGAAAACTAGAATCGGAAGAAAAATAGTAAAAGGTACCTTTTAGGGTATTGAGCCGAAAAACCATGAAAGGAACTGTTAGAATTGGTACCTCTTAGAGGTAAAAATCAATTTGAGCCACGCCTGTTAAACGAGATTTGTGATTTGAGGATTTACACGTCTCTGTGTTAAATAAGGCGATGGAATGATTAAGAACTGATCTCGCTGAATCGAGCTTCCGAAATTGAAATCATATGTTAAAAAGAAAACCATTTTTCAAAAGTAGAAATCTTTTCCTGCGAAATTGCTTTGCTGTCGGCACTGAATTAAATGTCATTATAATGAAACGTTAATTTCGTTAAGTCCGTATTGGAAAACACTTTGCTGTCCTGTCAGCGTACTTCAGTTCTCTTGCGAGCGAGTCGAGACGAACGCCTTCGGCTCGTTCCACAAACTCGTATTTGAAAGAACGAACTCTAAACTTAGTAGGCTTGATCTGTTAGCAAAGATAAAAACAGAAAGGTATTGAACATTGTAACAATGTTTGTTTGCATCCATCTTTCGTTCCGTTTCACAATAGCCAACGTAATATTATAACTTCGTTGGTTTTAAAGTTATTACTTTTTTAACGAAAGATTGTCCCGTTGTTACGAAAAGAAAACCTCAGAGGAGTGAAGAGAAAATCAGCAAAGTTACATTTGATAAATTGGCTACAGACCTTGAGCATTCATGTGTAAAGAACAAAAGACTACTCTTTAAGTGCCGTCGAAATGTTTTCGGCAATTTGGCAATTCCTTTTTAAAGTGCACTGAAGTCGCCAAATTTGCATTGAAAAACAGGCAGACCCTAAATGAAGAAATGGCGAGACTGAAATTACCAGTTGTTCAAAAACTGCAAATAATGAATTGTCACTAGAATAACATTAAACAAAAACGATGAAACCGAAAGTGGGACAAAAACCTTTGCAATTATATATGACTTTTATTACGAGGTATCTCACATTTGTAATTTGGACTTGTCAGACGTCTAACAAATTTATGTTTTGTAACTCTTTTATCAGATTTAGTACTACTAATATATATAGATAGCCCAAGCCTAACAGCGTCGCACTTTGAACAAGCTTAACTAAGGTGAAACTTAACTAAAGTGAAAGGTTGGAAAAGAAAAGAGCATCGAAGGTGAAAATTGGCCAAATGGTACATCATACGGTGCTTGTCCTCAAACGAGCGCGGCACTTGAGATATCCCGATCATGTCATCTACTATCGCGGATCAAAATCTGTTCGGGATACAAATATTGGATTTCAAGCCTCTGAAATACAGAGCATTGTATGAGCCAAGCTTCGAAAATAAACATCGATGAAAAGCAGGGCCGGTAACATTTGTTAATGAAAAACAACTAATCAGAATAGCCGAGGAAGCTTTTAAGAACTCGACCAAAGCGCGGCACTTGTTCCCGGTAAGACAGAACTTGCTCTATTTTATTTTGTTTTATTTCTGTCATACATTTCCTTTAAATGTTTGGCGGCCATATTGCCAAGTAAACCCGCGCGTGCGCCGTTGCGATGACCGGAATTTCTGGCCATGGGCTATTTTCAATTTTAGCAATTCTCAAAAACAGTATTACGCGACCGTCTGCACAGTACATTTTTATAGACCGTACAAAAGTTCACAAAAACAACTTTTCTCTGTCTAGAATAACTAGTACCACTAGTTTCCGAATAAAATACAGTTTTTGTTTGTCAAAAATTGCCCGAGAAACTGATATGAAAATCAAAAATTGCAAAAATACACAAACATATTTGCATAAGGCGATGCGAGTGAAGATAGAACTGTACTACAAAATCAAAGTCTTGTTTTGTTTACATAAAATCGCTTGTCAAACTATCTAATGAATGAACAAACACATAAAAATGGACAACACAATCTTCTATCGAAAAAAAATTATTCAAATCTCCATTAGTTTACGTTTAAAAGCGAAACGCGTACCATTTAATTTTTTACAATAACTGTGTGAATTCCCGCGCGCTGATTGGCTCATTTCTATGGTCGATGAGAGTACATACCATGAAAATGACGTAATAGGTAACGCAACGCGGTGAGTTTTGTCAAACTTTTGGCGCTACGGGTTCTTCAAACAGTGAAAAATGCACTTAAAACTGGAATTCTTCAATGAAAAGAATGCTCTCTCGTCAGTTAAATTTAATTTACAATCAGCTAAACTTGCCTGGAATTAAGTGCGAAGCAAAAAGGGCAAACAATTTGTCGTAGTTTCACGGGAAAATCCACGGAATCAGTCGCCGGCGCCCTAAAGAACTAAAACTGAGCCGAAAACAACTTGGAGCAAAGATTCATCTGATTATTCGAAGATATTTCAAATTTGAAAAAGGTTAGCTTTGTAAACTGTGCCTAGTAATTTTATATTTGACTTTGTGTGAGGTTATTGTGCTCTATTTTGCGATTATCGCCGAGCGCGGTTCTCTAAAATTTGCCGAATAACGGCTCTTTGTTTTGCTGTGTTAAAATTTATATTAAAAGATCCTAGCGATGATTTAAGCTGAAGAGAATTCGAGTGAGCCTTTTTCGTTACATAATTTATTCACATAAAAAGTTAAGGCTTTAATTATTCCCCACGCAAAAACATTTTGCAGCAGTTTGTCAGTGTTAGGTTGTTTATCTTGATTTTCTAAAATGATTCCCGCAAACTCGTTCGCTCGGCGCTCGCAGTTATTCAAGTTTGTTATTGTAAAAAAACAAATCGACCGCATTTTTCCATGGTCTATACTCTAATCGACCATAGAAATGATGCCATAAAATGTTCAAAACTTGGCAGTGAAACCACTCGCCTAACGGCTCGTGGTTTCACTTGAGTTTTGAACATTTTATGACGTCATTTCTATGGTCGATGAGAGTATAGACCATGGAAAAATGCGGTCGATTTGTTAAATGACCAATCAGAATCGCGATACGACATTTTTCACTAGTGACAAAAATCGTACACGGGAATTCCCGCCATTCAGTGTGCCTTCGCCCTCCTTGAAGGCCTCGAAGAAATTCATTCATGGCGACAAAAAGGTTTAAAGTTCCATCACTTCAATGAAAAATGCGGATTTCTGCAGAACCTAAAGAAAAGAACTTTAACAGATATTGCTAAAAGGGAAAATATACTTTTGTACGTTTAACAGGAGAAAGAATAAGGCTAAAAGAAGCTAAAAAAAAAGCAATTAAATCGCCAAACGTGCAAGCAAGTTTGAACTCTCGCCATTTGTTGTGGTTATCAAAGCGGCAAAAACTTCAAACCACAGGTACGCAAACTTGCTTTGTTTTTGTCGTAAAGTGTCTTATTATGTATAGTCTTGTTACAGTTTTGGAAAAAAAATATTGTCGTGGTTATTTTTGTTAGATGTGTGAATTCGGTGAATTTTTCCACTTGAAAGTTGAGTCTGACAATAAACCAAGAACCCTTCTACTAAAGTGTTGATAAGCTTAATTTAATCGTTTCGTCTTGTTTTTCTGTTGTGTAAATCTCAGTATGCATATAATAAACAAATTACTTCATTCTTTCCAACTCGTGAATAAAAATCGTACGCGCTCACCAACCGTGAAGTAACCTCTATATATACTAAATATGACAAAAATTGAAATGTTGACATGGCGACAGTGCCTCTAACTTGCCAAATCATAAAACAACTTAATTAAAGAATGAAGAAAGTGCAGCTTGTCTAACAAGGTACGATAACCAGCTTTAGAGCGCTAGCAGAAATTGACCTGCTACGTGGGCAGTAAAATTAAGAAAAACGGAGAACTCGCCAAATAAATTGGCTTGAAAGTTGTTTTATCGAAAGAAACCCGAACATGATTCACGCATAAAAATGCTATAAACAGCTCTTTCTCAGTAGGCGTAGGGCAATTAGCTATTAAAGAAAACCGTTTCTCTTAATAATGGCAAAAATGTTCATTATTTTAGCTTTATGATTTGTCGCAGGTAGCACATCTATTGGCAAAAGCGCACTGCATAGTCAAGGGTTTGTGACGGAGAGGTGTTTCTACAAATAAACATCGTTTTAATGCTGTTTCCTGAAAAGTTTTGCCAAAATTGTAAACCAGTTGGTAACGGCCCTGGAAAAGATTCCTAGCCTTACAATGAAAAAAAAGTCAGTTTATTTCAGTTTTGAAACGCAATTTAGTAAAATATGTTGGTGAACTGTTATCTTCCTTCTAGGATTTTATAGGATCATTATTGTTATTTTTGTTGCTATTTCTAAGAACTCAACCGGCAACCAGTAAGAGGTTAGAGAGAAAGAACGCAAGTCATGTTCACGCGCAACGAGTTGATGTCGAAAGAATCGAAAATACGCTCTCCTTTTGCAACTAACTTTTTTTAAAGACTTCAAAACATCATGTACGAGTCGCATTCATAACATGATTACATATGGCACGGACAAAGATAACATGCTTATTTTCTCTTGCACGGACTCATGCAGGTTCATTGACAAATAATACTTTTAGTTTCCCGGTTAAAACACCGACCGAATTAATAAATTTGACGATCTGGTTTTTCAAAGCACCATTAAAAAAATTGTATGCCAAGTGAAGATAGATTTTGTGTACAAGTTAAAGTCGCTTGTTACCTTGATGTGCAGTAGCAATGCAGTTTAGCCAACCGCAACACAGGTCAGAAAGAGCAGTAACACGGAAAAGCAACAGACTGCCATACTTGGTGCCGTGAAATGAACCCTTCCCAATCAGACTTTGTTAATTTAAAATAAAGCGGAATATATAAGCTTGTCACCCGTTAACATGTTGACATTTCATAGATAATATTCCCCATGATGGTTTTTCGGACAAAACATACATTTGCTAGACGTCTGACATGTCCAAGTTACAAATGTGAGATACCTCGTAATAAAAGTCATATATAATTGCAAGGCTCTTTTTGTCCCACTTTCGGTTTCATCGTTTTTGTTTAATGTTATTCTAGCGATAATTCATTATTTGCAGTTTTTGAACAACTGGTAATTTCAGTCTCGCCATTTCTTTATTTTGGGTATGCCTGTTTTTCAATGCACATTTGGCGACTTCAGTGCACTTTAAAAAGGAATTGCCAAATTTCGAAAACATTTCGATGGCACTTAAAGAGTAGTCTCTTGTTCTTTACACATGAATGCTCAAGGTCTGTAGCCAATTTATCAAATGTGACTTTGCTGATTTTCTCTTCACTGCACTAAGGTTTTCTTTTCGTAACAACCGGACAATCTTTCATTAAAAAATGTAATAACTTTAAAACCAACGAAGTTATGATATTACGTTGGCTGATAGTGAAACGGAACGAAAGATGGATGCAAACGAACATTGTTACAATGTTCAATACCTTTCTGTTTTTATCTTTGCCCTTTGAACTAGGGAAACTGACCAAGCCTACTAAGCTTACTAGAGTTTGTTCTTTCAACTACGAGTTTGTGGAATGAGCTGAAGGCGTCCATCCCGACTCGCTCGCAAGAAAACTGAAGTACGCTGAAAGGACAGCAAAGTGTTTTCCAATACGGACTGAGAAAGCTAATTCAATTAATTAACGACATTAAAGTTTCATTATAACAGTAATTTCGCAGGGAAAGGTTTCTACTTTCGCAAAACGGTTTTCTTTTAAACGTATGATTTCAATTTCGGAAGCTTGATTCAGCGAGATCAGTTCTTAATCGTTCCATCGCATACAGTTCGCCTTATTAAGAAAAACTGTTTTTCGCTGTTTGTTTACCGTTGCTATAGAAACGCATAAAAAAAGAAGAGTATCGTCCAAAACTTTCATCCAAGCCTAGCATCTGGTATCAAATGAAATTCATTGAGCTAAAGTAAGATTATGTATAAGCACATTCAAAAAGGGAAGTGTGACCCAAAAAAAAACTACTTGTAGCCACCTTTAAGAAGAATATAGCAAAATTTTCATTTATAATGAGCAGTCCTGGTTTGCAGCTGACACTTTCTCCTTTGATGTCTAGTTATAATCTAGTTCAGCCAATCAACTCTGCCTAAATTAAACACACCAGAGAAGAAAAGCAGCGGAGAAGCAACGGCCAGTCATGTTTAAAGTCGTGAAACGAACCCGGTTCCCGATCCAATGTTTGGTCAGAGCGGAAGATGAATTCATCATCAAGTTACAAGTGTATAATACCCCAAAACAACAGATGGCCTTTCAGCTCATTCGTCGAAAAATAACTTTCTGAAATTCGTCAAGTTTTTAATTAAAAATTTGAAATACAAGTGACTGTGCCGGTGTGCTGTCGGTTCAGAGCTCGGTGCAGTTCGTCTCCAAACATAGGTCTTGACATATTTGTTTTTAGTTTGACGTGGCATCTCCTGAAACAGCTTTTCGAACTTTTCATTTGTGAATTTAAGTTTTTGTTTATAATTCTCAGCAGGTTTTATTCATGTATGACGGCTCATTCATGCAGTTGTTTA